>JAHXMU010027101.1:0-34139 GCA_019455685.1 Philornis downsi | reverse complement strand
GCTGTAACGAAAGTTTTATGTCCTTTTTTCGTGAATTTCCACATCTTTTTTTTATTACCCGAAAATAACGTTTAATATAATGTTACGCATTCACGACAAATAGAGACAAAAAAATAATGTTTTCTACCCCCTCCTATCACATTTAAAGGGAGGCTTTGCGTCATGAACTCCGTCTTTAATGTATGGTCAGTGTCATTGTTTGTGTTGCTGTTTTTGTTCTCTCCGGCCAAAAATAAAAAGTGACAACAAAAAGAAAAAAAAGTAGATTTCCATTGAATTTTCATTAAGGAAATTGAATGCGGAAGGTAAAGATTAGAAAAGTGTACCAAGGGAAGGAGGTGGCGGTGGCAAAAGTAGATACGGTTGACATAGTCTGCAGGCTAGTGATGTGTACTATGGCGGCAGTGGTGATGACGATGCTGTTTGTTCTTCAAGGTTGCCACGTGAGTGCTGCAATGAAAGACATTAAAACAAAAAACTGTGGCAAAAATTAAACAAGTTTATTCGATAACCGATGGAGTTTTATTGTGATTAAATAGCGCGAATTTGCGAAATGAATACTGGACAAAATCCAATTTCAACATTACCAAAACTTTATTCATGTTAACTGAAGTCCTCACAATTTAACAGAATGTTGAGTTCAAAATCGAGAACATATATTCAACAATAGCTACATCATGTTTTTAAGAAAATCAGTTTTTAATGGCAAACTTTTCAATATCACGACCTCCACAATACATGGCGAGGCAGATTGTTGAGATCTATGTGCTGATTTATTATCTTAGACGCTTCCTTTCTGCATATAATAAATCGAATTTGTTCATTATTTTACAGTAAAAATTTCGTATTTTCTACAAATTTTCCATAATCAAATCCAAAATTAGAACGGTTTCTAACAGAAGTACATAAAATGAGATTGTTTCTTTCAGCCAATTACAGTGTATTGCAATACACTATAATGAATGAAATGAAAGGTAAGCCTGGTAAAAAATCACTAAAAACAGCATATTTTACCAAACAAAGGCGGTTCCAAAACTAGTCGACATGACGCGCCGATGGTGCCAATAGTTTGGGAAAAATTATTGGGGCGAAAGGTGGTAACCTTATAAAACATATAATATTATATGTTTTAATAGCATTTTCATTTGAGATATCAAAAGTAAACGATCTCACCGAATTTGTAAACATGGAAATGATTGGTCACCGTCAACATTTCCATTGGAAAGCTCCCTGTCCATCCAATTTTAAAGTCGAACCAGATTCTACTCGGGGATAGTCTGCTCCCTCGTTTACGAATGTAGAATATTGGGTAGCTGAGTCTAGACGAGGCCGTACGAACTGCCAAAGCGAAGAGCTATACATCGTACGAGTATATTGACCGAAGATTTGGAGATGACAAACCTGAGCGCAAGATGGATGTCGCGCTTGCTTTCAATAGAGCAAAGTCCGCGTCGTGAAGATGTTTCAGTAGAGTGTTTGGCGATGTTTCACCCCGAAAAAGTTGAATTTTTGCGACGACTTATACCCATGGATGAAACATGGGTCCACCACTTCACACATAAAACAAAGGAATAGTCAAATCGGTAAGCTAGAATGGGAGAATCGTGTCCACAGAAGGCGAAGACGGTTCCATCTGCAGTCAAGTTCATGGTATCTGTTGTTTGGGATGCGCATGGGATTATTTTTATTGATTATCTTGGGAAAGAAAAATCATCAACGGCGAATACTATGCTAATTTTTTGCAGCGTTTAAGTGATGAAATTATGGGAAAAGGCCGAATTTGATGAAAAAGAACGTATTGTTTCATCACACATGCACTATTGCGATGGTCAAAATTAATGAATTAAAGTACGACCTGCTGCATCACTCAACTTTTTCACCAGATTTACCTCTCTCGGACTATTTTCTATTTCCAAACTTGAAAAAATGTCCCCGGTGGCAAAAGATTTGAAAATAATGTAACGAGTTTGAGAATTCTTATTATAAACAGGGTATAGAAGCTATTGAATATCGCAAGATGAAGTGTATCGAGATAAAAGAAGATTATGTTGAAAAATAAAAACATTTTTTCTCAACTTTTTTATGTCTTTTTTGCTAGGTCGGCTAGTTCCGGGACCGCACGCGTAGGTGGATTCAGCTTGTATGGACAATGTTTTGCAATTTTGCCAGCCTGTGATGTATCTTGTGGACGTGCATGACGTACACACTATTCGTAAGATAATTGAGAAAGTAAAACAAAACCATATTCACGTACATAATAAATAGCAGATTAATTATTTTTTTGGAATGAAAATTCATAACAATTAGGGCGCTTCATTAAAAAATATATGAATCAACGAACTAATCAAACCATTTCGTGAACGAAAAATTGTAAAATTGTAGAAAAACTACTGCGAAATAACCTGTTTTCTTAATGCACTTTAACTCTTTGTGTAGTAGTTTTTCCCTACTAGACGGACTTCGGTCACATGCGACACCCTCTGATACGTACGTATCGTGAACGGTATACCAAGTCATAGCCAAGTAAGTGGACATCCAGAAGCAACCATCTAAAGAACCAAGTGTGTTTTAACCAATTCTGTTTCATGACTCTTTGAACTGATTGACCGACGTTCATCTTTTTGGCTGGTAGAGACGATAACTGCTGACAAATTACTATAAAACTACTTAAAACTTACCGTAGCTTAATATTTTGCAAATTAATCATAGAGAGGGAGAATATAAATTGTGCTACCGACTACCCTCTGCTGGTACCTCTTATATAAATTGACCGATTTTTCGAAACCAATTTTTCCCCTGTAATTCCTCACTTGTGGACTGCACAAACACAATTTTCTTCTCATTGTATTAGTTTAAAGTTAAGTTATCCATTTTTTGATAAAGTTATTCATTCGTCGATCTCAGAAGTACAGTAAACACACATAGAGCCATGATTTCGACGAAATTTTTATTTCATTATAATGATTGAACCTTGCCATTATGTACCATTTAAATGACCGCCTCTGAATTGGTTGCCGCAGTGGGTCCTTTTGGGGTTCCTCCAGCGTCATTTTCGAAAAAATACGGCCCAATGACACCTCCAGACCACAAGGCGCACCAAACAGTCACTTTTTCCGGATGGCTTTTCCACAATCACTTCCCGGTTCTGCGAATCCTATATGTGACAATTTTGCATGCTGAAGTAACCACCGAGTAAACCATGAGCTTTATCGTAGAAGAAAGTGTAGTTCGATTCAAAGTTTGAGTCGCACCTTTGTAGTAATTTTAAACTATTTTTACGCGTTCCTCAGTTGTTAAAAGATCCATATTCGTGTATTGCAAACTTTTAACCAAATAAAGAACACTTCAGACAACGGGTATTTAACAGCTGACAGCCTTGGCAGACCGACGGTTTTAAAATCACTAAATGAATAACCCTGTGCAAATGAGGAATTACAGAGAAAACATTTATTTCGGAAAATCAATCATTTTATGTAGGAGGTGCCAAAAAAAAGTGTTCAGTATAGAGCAGTTTACATAAATTTTTATTAATTGTTTTACTTTATCATAAATGGAAGAATTTGAGAAAACACGACTGACAACCCCGTCCCTGTAATACCTCCCACACAAATAATCTATTTAACCTTTGAATTCATTTCTTTTATGTATCTGAGCTGGGTTCAGCCGTATTAACCCATATATTCTTACCTCCACATCTTTCCACTGGTTGCACAAAATTTCGCCAATATTAGCACATGTTATATCTTTTTGTGAACTAAGTTCCGAAAATGAAAATAGGCAACGTTGTCATGCTCATTTTGATGCCTTCCACAAAAATTTACACATTCACGAAATTGAATTTTCCACTGCAATCTCTAGTTCATAACCGATTTAGCAAAAATTTGTGATCTCTCTACATTTTCCAAACATAGGGCTTCATTCAGAATGTTACTATTTTGCTTTTATTTTACTTTAGGTCACAGCATTTTCGATAAGAATCTATCAATTAACCACACTCTTTCTGCAGAGCAGGATCGATGGAGGAATATCTATACCAATTCACCTGACTGAAAGTTCCATACTGCTATTACTACTTTTCCCAAATGAATGTTCACAGTTTTCAATAGTTTTCAATAACCGATACCTGTGATTAGGGCATTCTTTTTAAAAGTATGCATTTGAGTTGGAAATGTTTTTTCCTGTATCAATCAACTAACTTCATAGAAAGCCATTGTGCAAAGAATATGGTAAAATTCTTAAAAAAAGGAGGAAATTTGTAGTTCTGTGATTACTGCTTTTTTTCTTGGTGGATCGATTTCGGTCACATTCGACATCAGTGATTTACAGTATTGTGGGCAATATGTCAAGTCAACTCAAAACGAATTGACAAATCAGAAACTACCATTCCTTTACACAAAATGCATTGAATTAGACCGTTTTTGCGATGAATGTGGTTACTTCGTATTATTTTCGCAATGGTCATCTTTTAGAGACATACGAATATATGAGTTGGGTTGGCACTTTCTCGTAGTTCGCGGCAGCCGACATAACATATTGTTTTATTAAAGAATAACTTGCAAAGTTGTTGCAAAAAATCCTGAAAATGTCAATTTTGCTAGATGTGCGTTCAGTTCTTGTATTGACTGATTTAGTTTGACTTTGGAATTTCTGTATTCACGTCTTTTATTCTATGCCACTAAATTGAATATAATTTAGCGTGCACCAGACAAGTAGTCAACTTAATTTTGCTAACGAATATGAACCACATTTCCACACTTTTTTTGGATTACCTCACATAAAAATTTTATTTTTTCTTAATTTTCGCCAATGCAAAAAAAAAAACGTTAAATGAAGGTACCTGTAAGCCATATACCAGGTATTTTTTCAATAAAAATTTCAAATGGATGTCTTTAAACGTTATGAATTTTGAAGCGTCTTTTTACCAAAACGAGCCGCGATTTATGACGCAAATGTGAAGTTTAAAAATTGAGTTTACCTCTCTTGTCTTTCTTTTTATTATTTTCGACTAAAGTATTTTAATCGCAATCTTTTGAAGCAGGTTTTTTGTTTTCCTTGTTATCGTAAAGCAAAAACGAATTCTTCCAATTTCCGATTATATTTACAATATTTTCAGCGATTTAATAATAATTCCCAATTTTCTTTATTTCAGATTATTTTGTGGTTAGTTGACATTATCGGTTCATATTGTTTCGTACATTTCAAATACAATTATTTTTGTTTTACCGCATCGATTACAATGGTTCGAAAATTTGTTGTTGATGTCCTTAGGATATTTTCGTAATATTAATTACAAAATTAATTGGCAATGTCGTCACATTGATCTAGAAGTTGTGACGGCATTCAATACGCAAATCAATATAGAACGTTATTTCTATATTTGCATCAAATATCTGGCTTCAGAATTAACGTCTCTAACATTTCAATATTCGTAGGTTCATTAAGTGAAATATGCTGTGACTGGCATTTCATGCCCTCGAAACATAACATAATCGTGAAGTCCTGGCAACAAAGATGGAAAAATAGTTTAGGCAGGTGATTGGAAATATTTATATCCAACACATAATATCAGGTATAGTTATGAAAGAAAATGAAATCAATCTCGAAAGTAATTTTGATTTGTTTCACTTTCTGACATCCAATTCAAAACTATGCACAATTCTGCTTCTGATTCTGGGAACCGGAGCAATATTTTCTTCAGCCTTGTTCACGATTCATACACACGTTTTGTAACAGCTGTGAACATTTCTGAGAAAACTTTGCTGCGAATTTAAAAAGTAAATTATTTGGATCATTTTTGCCACTCACGGTGTGGCTCGAAGCTTCCCCCTCTGACTAAAAGTGAAACTATGTTAGGTTTTAGTTTTGATTCAGATTAAGAAATAAAGTTACCTGAAAGTATACTTCCTAGTCTCAGGTTCTCGGATCAAATCAATATGTTCTGTAAGCGAAATCTTATCGGTGTAGGTTTCTAGTTCAGGTAAGACATGAATGAATGCAATGAAGCAAATGTTTATTTCTAATATAAATCGGAAAAAAATTTCTACTGCTCAAAGTATTGTACCTAAATTTTTATATGTAGTTATCTATTTTTCGGTTTCAAAAGTTAAAAGTTAAATCAAATACACGTAAAGTTATGATTTCGATGAAACTTTTATTTCATTATAATGCCACATTCATTATAATGCCATGCCACACAATGTCATTTAAATGATCCCCTCTGGATTGGCTGCAGCACTTGATCCTTCTGATGTAGTTTTCGACCACTTTTTCGCATATTTCGAGCGGTATCTCGGCGTTACCTTGACGAATAATGGTTTTCAAATGCTCCAACGTTTTGGGATTATCCGCTTAAACACGGCCTCACAAAAAAGGTCTAACAGTGTCAAATCGCTTTCTGGAAACTTCCCGTGCAGTAAAGCCAAAATTGGTTTTGATGTGTGGCTCATTGCACCGTCTTGCTGAAACTATACATCGTCTACTTGGTAATCTTCAATTGCAGGCCAAAAAAAGGTCGGTTATCATACGGCCATAGCGCTCTGAATTGTAATTCGAAAAATCTGCCACACTTTTACTAACAGAAGCGATATTTTTGACAGTTCGTACATAGTGATAATGCACAGGTCTCTCCATAGCTGCAATGCTTCCAGTTTCTCCAAACTACTTTATAATCTTCACAGTTCTTAGCACAATAGGTCGACTATGATGACCATAATCATTCCGTAATGCACGAAAAATGTCCACGTTTAAGTCAAAACTTTTGTAGTAAGTTGTAACTATTTTTACGCAATTTCGATTGTTAAACGATCCATATTCGTAAGTGGCAAATCTCTGACTAAATAAATAACGCTTCAGATGGCAGGTATTTAACAGCTAACAGACTTGCCAGACCAGCGGTTTTGAAACTACTAAATAGATAATCCTGCGTTATTGCAGCCTAATCATTAGCAATAAGCTTATAGTAATTTTTAACTATTTTTACGCGATTTCGATTGTTAAACGATTCATATTCGTAAATGGCAAACCTTTGACTAAATAAATATCAGTTCAGATGACAGGTATTTAATAGCTAACAGGCTTGCCAGACCAGCGGTTTTGAAACTACTAAATGGGTAGTGCTGCGTTATTGCAACCTAATCATTAGCAATTGCAGAGGAAAGAGTGTATTAAGGAATATCGGCCAGAAGGGAGTGAAATGTATTCAATTTCCATTTTCAGACTCTATATTATCAAACGCCTAACCGGTTCCCAAATCTGAATTTTGCGTAACGGTATGGAAGAGAAAGAGCGGTTTAAATCATTTAATTTAATGGGAGATGCCAGAAGATCGTGCATAATCGGCTGAGTTTTTTTAATTTGTATTAAACACTACAAAGTGGTACAAAATCCAGAAAATTACATTATCGCACAGCACGATTTAGAAGTTATAGGGTAGGAACTGATTCAGAAAATTGGTCAATTTGTATGTGGAATATCAGAAAATTCGTCCAACTAGTAAAGGTTTTATAAAGATTCCTGTTGTAAATCTTTATAAAACCTTTACAGTCAGACAAACGGATAAATCTCAATTAGCTTAGAAGGTTTTAGCGTTTGACCAAAAGATAGTTGTTACTTTAACTATCGACTTTTCGAGGAATTTCAACACGAGAAATGTCGAGCTGTGTTCTCAAACCTCCTCTGAAGTTAGTCGTATAATCATTTTATCGAACATTTTGTCTCAATACATTTTTTGTTTGAGCTCACTCTTTGCCAATTGTTTCAAATGTTTGGAAAAAATTCAGACTGACATCCATGCACTGGACCTAACCACAGTCATGGACAATTATATTTGTGTTGAGAAATTTTTGGCCCACCATTTATTTGTAAACATAATGGGCAAACCTATTTTAATATTCTTAATAATTAATATGTTCAGTCAAGGTGGTATTTTTTCACACATAACGTCAAATAATGACGACATTCCGTTTTATACCATAAATCTTAAAACATTCTCCTTTAGCAAATCTCATTCATTGTTCTAAACAATACATTAACTCAGTGTATTCGATTTAGCCTCATCAAAACATACTTTCGACACAAAAAAACTACAACACAAAAAGTGAGCGTACTTCAGCAACATATGGCCACTGAATTTATGAGCACCCTATGAGAAGATCGCCGAGTGTGATCCAAAGCCATAAAACATTTTTGTTTTAAAAAAAGTTAAAGTTAAAACCACAAAATTGTGTGATATTTTATGTTCTTGGGGTTTTTGCCGGCGTCCATGGCGTTTCATTGCTGATTGTTTGTCTTGGGCTGATTATAAATTATATTTGATGTGTTTTTTTTTCTACTATAGCAAAGTGAACTTTTATTTGATTATACCCAATTTAAACAATTAACCCGAACAAATTTACGCCTACACCTCATCACCGGTATCGTTTCGGCAATACCAAGCAAAAAAAAAATTAAATGAAAACTGCGCCCTTGGCACCACTTTCAAATAGGGAAATGGCAATATGAGTAATATGTACAATTTTTGGTGCTAATTTGATAAAAAGTACAATTTATAAGTATTTCTATGTGAAAGATTTCGACTCTGGAAATTGGATTTGAATTCTAACAACTAAAAGTCCCACAAATCCAATCATATAATGAACCAGTAGGAAAAAAGTGGCAAAAAATATGGCAGTACTCCATATAGTTATGTAAATACAACACAGTAATTCAGTATATATATATATTGTAAAATATTCATTGCACCATTTAAAATTATTCCCACGTATCAAGAATCACATCCGCCATCTACAGTTTTGATATGAGCGAAAAAAAAATATATCGACCAATCTTTCCGCATCAGTTTTACTTATCTACTTCACAAATTTTTTATTGTAATATCCCATAGTCCGTCTTATGAGGTTTATATGTACGTGCGGTCGAAGAAATAAAACTACATATCATTTGAAAAGGTAAAAATGTGAAGGATGAAAGGAAGCGTTTAAAGCAACAATAACTTTCAAGCCGATTGAACGATATCAGTCCACCAGGCAGGCTGCCGGGTTTGCTGGTATACATATACCTTAAGTTTATATGAAGTATCTTAAAATCGGCTACAGAAGAATAAATTTTATCGAAAATCTGATAAAGATAATGAGATAATTCCTATTTCGTAAACTGTAGTAATACAATTTTTTCCCCATTGGATTATTCTATTTTATTTGCTAAAATTTAAAAAGTTTGACAGATGTTTCTTGATTCGTAGCTTTTATTTAGTTGTACTAAATTTAATCAAATTTTGTAGCCGCGAAACGTTTTTAAAATATGTTTTTAGAATGGAAATTTTACGTTTTGCCACCACTCCCTTCTAGTACTGTCCATACAATTTATACAAATTTTCGAAATGCGATTTTTGCTCTATCAGTATGCTGCAGCAGCCTATATTCTATCAAATTTAGAACACATCATGCATTTGGGGATGTAAATTCTGAGTATACAAATGAAGGACACTTATTCTGGTAACTCGCATATAAACTTACTAATTTAACGACGTTAAATATTTTCCTCTAATCCCAAATTCGTAGACTGCTGTTATTATACAATACGATTAAGAAAACTCTTCCTTTATGGCTGAAGCAGTTGTTCACAGGCGAAAAACGACGCTCAACGTCCCTTGGCTTCAACTCATAAAGAACCCAATTCCTTGCTTTTGAATAATTTCCAACACATGCAATCATGCTTGGAAATGGCTTGGCGGGTAACTCCTAATACTGAAGCAAGCTTTGTCTGCGTTTGACATGGATCCCCATCAAGCAAATCCATCAATTAATTGTCTTCGAAGGTTTTTCGACTTTTTTCACGTGAACGGTCGTCAACATCAAAATCACCATCTTTAAAATCACCTTCTTTTTTTTGGCACATCTTGGTACATATTGACGCTATAAGTTTATATTGTAGTTTGTAGGGGTTAGATTTAAAACATAGGATGCTCCCTATTCTCTGCCTTATAGTGATGCATCTCCTTTGAATGACTGCTCAAGAATCGAGGAAGTTTACGCTTGTAAATTAAAATTGGCACACTAATTAAATCATCGCGCAAAGTCAACTTGAGCGTGGTTTCCGATTGATAACGCAAAGAGTTTTTTGCAAATCAAAAATCTCGTTCTATTCGCTGACCGAACTAAACAAACAAACTTGCATTTTGGACAGGCCTTCGCACATGTTATTTCCCAAATATGTCTTTAATATTGTTTTCGTTACATTTGAAATGATGTAGAGACTAATGTAGAAAAATAACAATAAAAAATGTAATTATAAATCGTAAACAATGTACTTATGAATTTTTTATGTGAAGTTTTCGAATGAAAACAAAAATATTGACAAAATTATCTTAAATTGTGGAAAGAAAAATATGCTCCCACATGGAAATGTTCATAGTTTATTAGCATGTAGATGTGCTCACGGCATGTTATTTTTACTTATAAAGCAAAAATGTCCTGTATTTCGAAATTTCACGTTCATACGTCTACGAAATGTATAAAATCTGCGCATAAAGCACTGGCTTTCTCTAAACTTTTCCAAAAATTGCTACGATGCGGCAATTTGACGTTGCCTTCTGGATTATTTTCCATATACCTATATATGATGAACTGCAGTATTAACGAAGCAACAGTCCAGCGACGAGTTGTTCTTTGCGGCTATATACCTATACAGGGTGGCGTAATAGAACGTGCATATTGCATCATTTTTTTTTGCGGGGTAGAAAAGGCGCGTGCGGGGGGCGCCTACATCGTTGAGTTGGTGGGCTCATGTAGTTTTAGTCGCTATGAATCACTTCGACGGGAAGCGTCGCGCATTTACGAGAACTCTCGTTCATATATTGCTACTAGGCGACTATGTTGTGCTGAATATGGACTACGGCGAATTAGTGAAGCTCCGAGTGCTAATTTAATTAAAATATGGGTAAAGCATTTTGAAGAGACCGGTTCAACATTTAAACCACAAGCAAATGGTAGCCCAAGAACATCTAGGACTGAAGACAATGTTGAGAGAGTTATGGAGTCAGTACGAGGAAATCCACAAATGTCGACTCGCAAGAGATCGTCTGTCTTACAATTATCGCGACGAAGTTTGCGACGAATTTTAACATTGGATCTTAAACTGCATCCATATAAGCTGCAATTAACACAAGAATTGAAAGAGTCTGACTTCATACCAAGGCTCGCATTTGCTAATGAAATGCTTAATCGATTTTCCAATTTTGACAAAAACGTTTTCTCTGACGAGGCTCATTTCCTTATGAATGGGTTCGTAAACCATCAAAATTGTCATTACAGTGAAAATCCCAAAATCAAACACCAGAAACCATTGCATAGTCCTAAAGTGACAGTATGGGCAGCAATCTCTGGCACAGGAATAATTGGTCATTTGTTCTTCGAAAATGCGCGCGGCCAAAACGTCACGGTTAATACGAAACGCTATGTTGAGATGTTGGACGGATTTTTAGCTCCAGAAATTGAAAGTTCAAGAATAGTGAATTCCAGAATTTGGTTCCAACAAGATGGAGCTACCTGTCACACATCAAATGACTCCATAGCGGTGGTGAAGCAGATGTTCCCTGGCAGACTGATTTCGAAAAGAGGTGATATCCCATGGCCCCCACGTAGTCCAGACTTGACGCCTCTTGACTTTTTTTTGTGGGGATACCTCAAACACAAAGTCTACAGTAATAACCCAAGAAACATCGTTCAGCTCAAGGAGAATATCCGTGGTGAAATGGCAGCCATTACACCAGTATTACTGAAGAAAGTTTTCAATAATTTTCGTTTGCGGTTAGAGGAGTGCCGTCGTAGAGAGGGTCACCATTTAGATGATGTTATTTTTAAACAATAAACTCCATTTATTACTTTGCAATGCCTTAGATTTATTTTGACCATACCTTTTGTATTTATTTTTTAATCTATTTTTTAAATATGCACGTTCTATTGCGCCACCCTGGAACAGAATTTAATCTGTGGTAGGTATGGTATCTAAGCCGCCCTTTATTTATTTATTTTTATTTTTTTTATATATTTTACGTTGGGCAACCAAAACAAATCTTTTTTTTTATTTTGCTTATTTCGTCAAGTTCTGGGGTAGTCGTAAGACCATAACCTTATAACATTTAACCGTATTGACGGAATGTGCTCTTAGCATTTAACATTTTAAAAATAATAGCCAGACGGTATGTCCTTTAAAAGCCCGGTAAACATATTTTGATGCAAAATAAATAAGAATAAATAAGGTATATATAGAAGTACGTAGGAGAAAGTACTGTGAACAATTATTTTTATTATATCCACCACCTTAGGGTGCGAATATAACCATTATGCATATGTGTATGTTTTTTTGATCGTTTCCATCTGTTCACCCATCTGTATGTCTGCTCACAATAGAGGTCATATAGTGTGAGATACTTGTATATTGCCGAAATTAGGGACAAATATATCCCATATTCATAGGCAGGCTATGTTCGAAATTGTGAAAAATTGGTCCGGTAGCAAAAAAACTTGCCTATCAAAAGGACTAAACCCACCTCTAGAGAAATTGGCATTTAACGAATATTTTCAAAAAACTGGCAAATTATTCATAAATTAAATGCAATATTCAGCATAACTATATATGTAGTAAAAACTCGCTACATAAAATATACATAAGATACAGTAGAACATATTCATTACTTTAGCAACAGATGACTTTAGTAGTCTGTATTTTGGGTTGTACAAGTCCGATAGGACTACGCTAGATGACGGTTGAAAGACAAGATATCGTGGTCAGAAAAACTCCGCAGACAATTCTGTAATTGCTTGCTTTAGTATTATTTGGGCGCATGTCAAAGACATTAACAAAGCCACAGGGTGATTTTTTAAGATTTAAGTTTTTCAAGTTGGCAGCACTGGTTGGTAATCACGTCCAAACGTCATCTGTCTAAGTAAACCGTGTACAGTATACTTTACCATTTCATCATGGAATGACAAATGACCTACCACAACCTCTAATTTTTGGTGAGTCGACCTTCCAAAAACTCAATGAAAATCCGCTGTTTTATCGAAAAATTGTGTTCAGCCATGAAGCTCATTTCTTGCTGAACGGATACGTAAACAAGCAAAACTGTCGCATCTGGAGTGATGAACAGCCACATGCCATACATGAATTACCGATGCATCCAGAAAAAGCGACAGTGTGGTGGCATCATCGGTCCATTTCTCTTCAAAGACGACCGTAGAAAAAACGTCAACGGCGAACGATATCGAGCAATGATACGCTATTCGTTTTTGGCCCAATTGGCTGAGTTGAACTTGGTTGACATGTGATTTCATCAGGACGGTGCAACATGCCACACTGCTCAATTTGGCCTTCAAGATCTTGCGATTTAACGCCTTTTGATTATTTCTTGTGGGGTTATGTCAAGTCGTTAGTCTATGTGGGCAAGCCGAACACTATTGAAGCCTTTCAGGATAACATAACACGCGCTATTCGTGGAATACAAGAAATTGGCGAAAAATTGGACCTTCCGTTTAGACATTTTGAGACGGAGCCGCGGACAACATTTACATGAAATTATCTTCAAAATCTAAATGGCAAAGACCAATTTATCGATTCCTATAAAAAATTGTAATATATGAATTAAATTGGAGTGTTTTTTCGATTTAAGAAAAACTACGATCAAAAAATCACCGTTTAAAATACGCCTCATTTTGCAGATTTTCTTTCGTAAAGGCGAAATCGGAAGCCACGCTCTAGTAGGCCCTTTCTTGAAAATTGGCAAATTGTGTAAAATGTCCGACCCTCATGTGTGCGCTGTTTCGATTGCCCACGAGCTAAGTTCGACAAAGAAAAAGCTCGATATGTGGGTGCAACACGGACGAACACAAAAAAAAAAACTCAAGGACCGAATTTTAATTTCTGGGTAGATTTTGAATTTCCACGAAGTTCATTCATTTTTGAAGTGGATCGGCGATGAAAAATTGGTCACTTACGACAATGTCAAAACTTTCATCAACAGTGGCCAAAGCAGAAGTGACGTATGGAAGGTTTTATTGTGTGTTTAGTGAGATTGGCATGGAATCATCTACTGGAAGCATATCTCCAGCAGCCCAGTTTTCAACTCGGACCTGTAGTGTTAATTTTTCGACTATCTCAGATACTTCAGAGGTACTTATGCATCCACAATATAGTCCGGACCTGGCACCAAATTATGTTCATGTCAATGACGAATAAAAAATTGGTTTTAAGCGAGCCTTATGAAAATCGACTATTATAGTCGTTTGCCAACAAGAACAACGTTTTATATCAAAGAAGCATAATTAATTACCTCCAAGACGTCAATAAGTTATGGAACAAAATGGGGCATACGAGTATTTGACCAAAACCCGAGCACCGCAACTATGGCAAATAAGGCGTTCAACGTTGTGCAAAAATAATGCATTTATTTTTTGTTCCTTTTCCTTATTTTATATGTATAATAGGAGATCATTTCTGATTCGTCCACTTATTTGGCGGCGGATCACTACAACATTGTCTACAGTAAAAACCAAAAAAGAGCGAAATTTTAATTGAAATTTTTCAGTGGGGAAAAACGTATCCATACGAGATCTTAGCATTATTTTGCGTCAATAGGTAATTTAATTATTTTTCCTAATAATTCTTCCATTTACTCCTCAAAGCAACATATGGCGTTCTTGCCCAAAAACTGCACATATCCGCCCCAACAGCAAGTTTGGGTGCATCTATTTCAAAAGACTTAAAAAATACGAAATTTCACTGGAAAAACGGTTAAAATTCATATATGCACGACAAGAGATTGTTTTTGATATGTCAGGCGATAAGTCGATACGTCAATGCCAACATAGATCGCTGGTGTCGCAATTGGGAGGATTTGGTGCAGTAGGAGAAAATATCACGTATAAGAACTAAATCTAATTTTTGTAAAATTTGAATTTTTTAAAGTTTTTTAATATTTTCTTACATTTTTTCGTGAACTGAAAACGATATTTCATATACTTTAGATTTGGAAAGTAGTAGATTCACTTTAATTAATAATATCAAAAAAAAAAACAAAATTTTCCCTGGAAAAATGAGATAATACATCATAAACTACGTATGAGAAGAAACCATTTCTGAGCTGCCTACTTACCTGACGATGAGTAGGTACATTGCCCACAATATCTTGGGTCGCAATCTTTGGATATGGGTATATAAGTCAAAGCTCATGGCGCCGGTCTAACTTTACTCCTGTCAAACTTGTTTTTACTGAGAGCCCAACTTGGGATCCTAATGAGATTTTTCTCAAAATCGAACTTAACCTGCCTATTACATTGATATACCTTTCAATTTCATCCACCTGGTCTAGGCGGCTCGATTACTATTGCCTCTTTCACGGGCCCGTCTTGACATGTTTACGTAGTAAAAATAAATTTATGATTATTTTAGTACAAGCCCGTTTAGTTTTTTCAAAACCTTCGGTCTGGCACAACTGTCAGCTGATAAATACTTGTCATCTGACGTGCTATTTGTTTAGTGAAAAATTTGACATTTACAAATATATATCGTTTAACAGCCGAAGAACGCGTAAAAATATTTAAAACTTACTTCAAAAGTAGTGATTCAAATTTGGGATTTCAAATAAACAACATTTTCTTCAGCGATGAAGCTCATTTCTCACTCTGTGGTTACGTCATCAACCTAAATTATCGCATATAAGGTTCGGAGAAACGAAAAGTGATTGTGGAAAAGCCATTGACTGTTTGGTGTGCTTTATGGTCTTGAGGTGTCATTGCGTCGTATTTTTTCGAAAATAACGCTGGAGGAACCTCAAGAGGATCCACCGCTACAACCAGTCCAGAGGCGGTCATTTAAATGATATTGTATTTCGTAGATAATGGAAATATTCAAGCATTATGCTGAAATAAAAGTTTTATCGAATTCATAGCTTTACGTTTACTTTATTTAGCTTTACCTTCGAAACTGAAAAATAAATATAGTATACTCGTGTACTAAAATACATTATATATATTGGACTGTATTAAAAGTATATATATTTTAGATGAGGATTAGTTGCAAATGAAACGGCATGGCTTAGTATACCCCGCATGCAACGAACTGACGTACAAATTACATTAGATGGATTTACAAAGGTAGATTTATTGAACATAAAAATGAAAGAAGCGAAATAAGGTAGAAGCTGGAGGCATCACCAAAATGAGATCTAATATGAAAATAGTTTTGATTTGTTCCAGTTTCTGGAACAAAGTGTAACAGTGTAACAACCAAAAGGTCTAGACCAAATGCTTTTCATGACTGTTTAAGTCAATTGAGCGATGCTTGTTTGTCTGGCTGGTGGACACGATAATTATAGTAAACCTTTATGTAACTTCCTTAAACTTGCAACGGCGTAATATCTCCATGTCGTAGCTGGACACTGTATATAGGCTGTGCCGACAACCCCTGTCCATGCCCTCCACGCAAATTGAGCAGTTTTCTGAAATTCAGGTATTTCTCTCTCTATGTGATTACTTTCAGTGTTGAAATTCATTCATCATCCACAATCATGGGGTGCGGACAGTCATTCCCTGAAAACGAGGACTGAACCGCCACCGCCGTTCATAGGCTAAAGAAACTTAAGTTTTTATCCACTATAATGCATGGTATAATTTGAAAACAAAATCGGCCAATTTAGAGCGTTTTTCTTGGTTTTCTTTCTTGCGCCACAAACACAAAGTCGGTGTCTACAGGTACCGTTATTTAAAAATGTTGAAGAAGTTTTCTTAACCAGAACTGTACCAAAGACGTATCCGTTTCAACAGCATTTGGTTCCAGCAAGACGGAGCAGCTACATACATAGTCAGACCGCTTGTAGCGGAGTTCTAACAAATTAATATCCATTTCCCAAGGTCGCCAAACCTGGGGGTTTTGGGGGTTAAGTCAAGCAAGAGGTGTGCAAAACGAAGCCAATGAATTTGACTAAATTGAAACAGCAAATTAAAACAATAATAGTCGATTCCGACTTTGGCCCTTCAGGCCGCAATGAATAATTTTCTGATCAGGTGTCGCAGATGCGTGAATGAGCATGGACGCCCTCTACGGTCTATCATTTTCAAAACCAATTAAATAAAATTGAATTATCTGAACAAAAAAAAATAAACGGAATACATCAGTTAAAAAAAAGCTATTTAAATTTCTTATTGCAGCGCAATTGAAATGCTACTCTGTTCAAAAGAACGATTAACCCATGTAGTCTTAATTTCTAATCATGCAACCAGCAGCATTGAATTCACGAATATCTGACATTTGATAGACAGACGGACACTGCTTAATCGTCTTAGGCATGAACACATCACGACATGAAACGCCTTTGGTTAAAGATCCCTGATACTTTAAACGCTTCTTCCTGGGTGTTTCATTTTAGTCGTATAAAATATTGTGTTCTTATACTGCCCTCAGTTGAAGGGATAAAGACTGGCTAATTCGTTAGGTATATGTAAGTAAACTCACCTAACACAAATTTTTATGGTGATTTGTTTGCATTTCATTTGAAATTTTACAATTAACAAGGCAGGTAACATTTGTATATATGTGGTACAGTAAAAATATATCCATTATTTTTCCAATAGTTGGCTTTAGCAATCTCTATCTCGTTTTGTGTAAGTGCGATCGGATTACAATAGATGGCGTTTTAAGGTTAACTCAATATTGTTTGACTCAATATTGTTTGAATGCGCTCCTAAAATAGACACTAGCAATGATAAAATACGACATATTTTACAAATTTTCTTCTACAAAAGCGCAAACGCAAGTCAGGCAGCTAAAAATATGAATAATGCTTATTGTCTTGATACTGTAACAGTCCATCGTGCACAATATTGGTTTCATTGATTGAGTACCGGAAATTTTGATGTCAGAAATGCAGCACGCTCTGGAAGACCAATTGTCGGAAACCTCCATAGTCTAATGGAAATTGTCGAATCCGATCGCATTGATCCCATTGCGCTGGTACTAAATATTGCACAATAAATCTATAAGAACTGCTTGAATAAGACTGGATACAAAAAAAAAAAAAAAAAAACTGGGCGCCACACGAGTTAAAGCAAAAAAAACTCATGGACCAAATTTCTATCTGCGAATTTCAGCTGAATCGCAATAAAACTGATCCATTTCTAAAACGGATGGTAATGGGTGGTGAGAAGTGGGTCATTTACGACAACATCAACTGAAAACGGTTGTGTTAGAATCGCGGTGAACCGAAACACTCGGTGGCCTAGCCAGCATTGCCGATCAGAAAGATTTTACTGTGTTTGGTGGGATTGCCGTTCCCCTGCAGACAAACTTTTAATTCGGATCTATGCTGTGAACAATTGAACTTTCTGGAAGAAGCTATAGTCCAAAAGCCGCCAGCTCCGACCAAAGAGAGAGGAATTATAGTCCTTCAGGACATTTGCCATTGGAAATTTAGCGCCACGCTTTCTTATTGCGGTAACTGGTTTCAGTTTTGGTTCAGATTCAGAAAAGAATTTGTATATAGCTATACTTTCGTTTCAAGTTCTTGAACCAAAATACCTGTTTCATTATGTTTTGGCGGAGAAACAGAATCAATGTAGATTTTCAGTTAAGAAATGAGCCAATGGCTGAAGTAAATAATTGTTTCTAATGTGAACAAACTTCTAATGTTCACTTAAATTAATTCACAAACCTAAAACGAAACTGTAATTCCTTTCGAACGGTCAAATAATGAACGATTCATGTAGAGACGCATAAACCTTAGCTTGCGGTGATATGTAAAGTAAATAATGCTGTACTGTATGTAGGGTACTTAAAGTCAATAAGTATTAAAGCAGAAATGTGTACTGCTAAGGAAGAAACGTAAAATGACGATTTAATTTTTCCTGCAGAAATTGTACAGACTAAAACTTACAATTAAATACATCTTTGGCTTATACTCATTCATCATCTCTACGCCTGATGGATATAATCGGTACCTACATAAATTTGTATCTCGAAGCAACAGACGACGTAATTTAAGGTAAGAGTCATTTATTTCATTTGAATTTGTTAGCCATTCCTCTTCTAAAGCAACTCTCACCTTATTAGAGACAAATAAAAATAGAAAGACAAACAGATAGACGGACGGGCCGACCGACAGATAGACCGACCCACTCGCACATGTCAAAATCTTAACAAAAGTAGTGGAAAGAAAATCGGAATGTGTATTCCGTTTTGTGATTTTCTCCCCCTCAACAAAAATGACAACAACCACATTGGAGCATAACTTAAATAAAACAAATTTGAGGTTAATTAAGTTTGACACCCATTGTCTCAGTGTCCGTCTGTCCGTCCGTGTGTCTATGGGCGAGAATAGTTTCGAACTTGAGGCACTCTTATTCATCGGGCTATAGTCTGGAAGAAGCGGGTAGTGGGGTCTATACCCCTCAGAGTATCTTTAACCTTTCGAATGCATTATGGAAATAAGTAAATAGATTCCAAATTGAAAATGAAATTTCACTTGGGAAAATAGAAATATTGCCGATGTGGTGATGTTGATGACGGTGTGACGGCACAAATCTTAAAGCAATTTGAGTTTATGGGTTTCGAACAAGCAACGGTTTTGTTTAGCTAATGATTTGTTGATTTTCAAAACCATCGACAAGTTGAGATTGGCTAAATAGAATGTGCGGTTGGTTCGATGGATTGTTAGGTGGATAGGGAAGAGTTTTAGTGTTGTTAATAGAAATTGGCAGCGAATAGAATAAACCAAAATAATTATGTGTAATTTATGTTAGTCCAATAAGAATTTTGGATATCATTGCGGTTATTTGTTATGGAATGCATTCAACACTTGTGCAGTTGCTTAGTTCTTTTGGTGTGCCGGGAATCCGGAAATTATCGAAAGGGATTAAAGAATTTTAACTATATGTTAGAAATAACAAATTACGCAGCACAGAAATTTCAGTAAAGAAAAATATACGAGGTGGCTGAAGTGATGTGATGAATGGCTAAGTTATTCTCACTGGAAACTTTACAGATGTGATCAGGCCTGTGCTTCAGCGCAATGTGCTCACTGCCGAGAATATCGCTTCTGTTAGTGAAAGTGCGGCGATATTCCGAATTTGTCCATTCCCCGATGTCCTTAGCAATAGAGCCTATATACTACGGCTCATTTTGACGTATCTTGCCTTTGGATTTGCACCTTTATCCATACAGAGTTCAACTCCGTAGTCGTAGATATGCTGTTTCGGTGCTACAGCTACAGGATTTCAATGCTAATTTTTCAAACAAAATTGTCTTTGTTTTATGTCAACAAGCAAAATTATCACATTTGGGGTTCGGAGAACCCAGAAGTGATTGTGAAAAAGCCATCGCACCCGGAAAAATTGACCGTTTGGTGCGCATTATGATCCGGAGGTGTAATTGAGCCGTATTTTTTTCGAAAATTAGAAAGAACCCACTTCTGCAAGCAACGTAATAATGATTAATAAGAATGCAACAACTGGATGAGAGTATAAAAACCTACGTTATAGACCCGATAATATGTACGAGGTGTGTTCAAAAAATAAGGTGAATTTTCAAATTTCGCGGTCTAGGTACATTCGACTTTTGAATATTATTATTATTATTTTTTTTTTTTTTTTTTAGTGTTGAGTTGTTTACGAGAGACATAAATAAGACAAGTGCTTTGCGTGTTCGGCGATTTTCTGCTATCGAAAAAAATGGATCAAAGAAGTTGCATCAAATTTTGGCATACGGTGAGAGTACTTGAATAAAAAAAATGTTTACAAGTGGTACAAGCTTTTCACAGAAGGTCGAGAATATGTGAATGACGACGCTCGCTCTGGACGCCCTAGCACAACCGATGAAAATGTCGAGAAAGTGAAGAAAATTGTTATGGGGAATGGTCGAATCACAATTAGACAAGTTGCTGAGGATGTCGGCATATCGGTTGGCTCCTGTCAGGCAACCTTTTCAGAAATTTTGGGCATGAAACGCGTGGCGGCGAAGTTCGTTCCAAATTGCTGAAAAGCACGCCACGTTCGATCAAATGTCATGGTTTTGATCACTGTTTTCTTCGATTATCATGGCGTAGTGCATCAGGAGTTCTTACCATAAGGCCGCACGGTAAATAAGGAGTATGACCTTGAAGTTATGCTCCGTTTGCGTGAAGCAAAATGAAAAAAATTCCCCGAAATGTGGGACAAAATCATGGCTTTTGAATCATGATAATGCATCTGCTCACTCATCTTTGCTTGTGAGAGAGAGGATTTGGCCAAAAGCAACACCGTTATCATGCCTCAGCCACCGTATTCACCAGATTTGGCCTCCTGCGACTTTCTCCTGTTTCCAAGATTGAAGAGACCCATGAAAGGACATCGTGTCGCGTTTTGCGACGATTGAGGAAATAAAAACGAATCGCTGAGAGAGCTGAAGGACATACCAAAAAGTGCATATCAGAACTGCTTCGAGGAGTGGAAAAAAAACGCTGGCACAAGTGTATTATATCTGATGGGGACAACTTTGAAGGAAATAAAATAGAATTTGGTGAATAAATAAATATTTTTTGAGAAAAATGAAAATTCCTCTTTTTTTTAACACACCTCATATAGCCATCAACTCAGATCACTCCTGATTGAATTATCAATACCCTTATGTCTGTCTGATTGGATTATTTTTCGGCAGAAACAAAACCCACTTTTTTATTGCGCCTGATATTCACGAAACTCTTAAGAAATTTCGCATCCATCCAAAAAAATAAAAAATTCCAAAGATGTGCATCTCCTAGACAAGAATACACTAAAATCTGTACTTCATGTTTATTAATATCGGAATAATTTTAATTTCTTAATATGTACATGTTCTTTAACATACATCCCCTTAAGCGTTTTGTTAACATGTTAATGTTTGCCTACATCGGTCACAAAACTACTTACCAGTAATTTAGTTTCTTCCATTTATGTATTAAATTCTATAATCTGTTTAAAATATCTCCACCAACCCGCTCGAGGGAGACTTCCCCTCATTTATTAATTCTTAAGATATATTATACAAAATTACGGTCAAATGAGCCGAAATGGCAAAAACAAAGAAAAGAAATAATTTCGTGGTGTGGGAAAAATATTTCATATTTTTGAATGACAGCTTATCGCTGGAAGCTGTAAATCCATAGGAGAGTTTTTTAGTACAATAACCCGTTCGGTACAAAGATGAAGGGAAAACTCGCATTTGGAATTGAACTGATAATGTGGATAAATTCAAGGTTATGTACCAGAGTGAACATGGGATAATGCTTTTAAATATTGCGCTGGCAATTTTGAACACGGAATTATGCAGATTTTTGAAAACATTATCATGATTATAACAGAAAATGACAAATGATGTTTAATATCTGTTTTTGAATTCAACTCACTAAATGCGTTTGTGTTTTTGGTTTTTTTTGTTTTTTTTTTTTTGCTTGATTATTTTTATCCAACATATTCTGAGTAATGAACAATGGCTAGAAGAAAAGGAAGAGGTTAAAATGATTTAAATTATAATTTACTTTAAAATCAATATTTTGTTTGTGCACTTTTTTTACATATACATTTATTTGGAAATTCATGTAAAAGTTGATCATCAATCAGCCCTAATGATAAAGGGAGTGTTCCCTCCAATGTTCGTCATGATCATTAACAAATGCTAAAGGCATAAATGCTATATTTGATACATTAAGTACATAAACTTATTATAAAAATACTTGCAGTAAAGAGCATAATTGTTAAGCGAGCTAATGATTAATTGTTATTTTGTATTTCGATTTAATGTACTAGTATATGGACACGTTTATACAATGTGTACAAAAGCATAAGATAGCATATTTCTTAAAAAGGTATGATAACTTTTAATCAGTACAAGAATTTCAGTTAGGTAAACTATCTCACACTAACTTCCGCCAACGTATTTTTGCTTTGCTCTTAGTGGAGTGAGCAAAGCCAGAAGGGGAGTGATAAACAATTCGTTTGGGCGAAGCTACAATGAATTATATCAATTAAAGCCCCGTATAAGAAGCAAAACTCCTACCTTTCTGCAGTCCCCCGTGTTGGGAAATGCGGAGGGGCCAACAATTTTTGCTCAATCGGCTAACTTGTACGTATGGTAACCTAGGGGGCGTGGCAATGCACAATAATTTCATTCTCAGTACTAACTTTCTGATATGCGCTCAATGATACTGAGTATAGTGCAATTTAGCGAAAGAAACGAATCAAGGAAGACAACAATCAATGTGGCAACAGTTTAAAAAAATACTTTTTGGTGAAAAGTGGCAACTATTTTAAACATATGTTTTAAGTTTGAAGCCATCAAAAGTAAACGATCTCATTGAATTTGTAAACATTAACAAAATCGGTTACCGCCATCTAAATCAATATTTTTTTTTGAAAGGTCTCTGTCCAACCAATATTAAAGACAAGATAGATTCTACTCTGAGGGAGCTTACGACTGTAAAATATTGGGTAGCAGATTTCAAACAACGCCGAACAAGCTGCCAAGACGAACACCCATGTCTCAGCTATGGTCATAAATCGATGCAAAAATTCGGCTTTATTATGATGAAACATCGTCAAATATTATACTGAAACATCTTCACGACGCTGTTCTATTGAAAGCAAACGCGGCACCCATCTTGCGCACAGCTTTCTCGCCTTTAAATTTTTGGTCAATATATGATGTATAGCACTTATTGAATATCATCCAGTACTCTCTTGTGGATGTCTGACGTGAACGCCTCAACTGTTCGACAACTACGGTCTTCGTGTTGGCAGCTAGTACGGTCTCGTTTAAAGTCTGCTACCCAATATTTTACAGTCGTAAACGAAGGAGAACATTCCCCTAAAGTAAAATCCAGCTTGGCATTAATATTGGTTGAACCAAGACGCTTTAAATGGGAATATTGAATTACATAACAGTGTTCAATTTTTAAATGTTAACAAATCCACTAAGATCGTTTATTTTTGATGGTTCAGATAAAAGTACTGAACAACGTGGGGTCCCGAAACTTAAAACATATGTTTTATAAGATTTCCACTTCCTACCAAAATAATTTTTTTCAAACTACTGGCACCATCTATACGTCAGATAAGCTGGTTTTGGGACCTCCCTCATATGTATGAAATTTAGAAAAGCCCAATATTTTGCCAGATGCAAGGTGACAGTTGTAAACGGGTAATATCGGTCCTCTTCTTCTGGTACCTCCCATAGTAATTCACTGATTTCCCGAGATTCGTTTTCCATCATTAATTTTTAAACCACTGATTGAAATAAACTAAATTTTTGT
The DNA here is from genome assembly GCA_019455685.1 of Philornis downsi. Lineage (NCBI taxonomy): Eukaryota > Metazoa > Arthropoda > Insecta > Diptera > Muscidae > Philornis > Philornis downsi. The sequence continues at coordinate 9,832 of JAHXMU010027101.1, read as the reverse complement.
CCTTTTCATTGTTTTGTAATGCTAGGTTAAACTTAATAAGGTAGGCCCAAAGGAAGGGAATCTTCTGGTACCTTCCACACAAATTGACTGATTTAACCTAAATATTCTTAGCTTAGTATCTTTCAAGTAGTTGTACGAAGTTCATTCATATTTGGCACACATCAGTCCTTTCATAACTTTGGTTCTAAGAATAAAAACCAATGGCATCGGCATGCGCCTTCTGGCACCTAACGTACAAATAACCGATTCAATCCATTCTTAAATTCATATATGGTTGAGCAACTAAGTTCTCGCTGTTTTTTTTATAATAATGCATCTTTATTATGAAAACATGTTTGCAAATGGTTCATTGAAAGTATTGCAAATCCCCAGCTACTACTTTTTCCCATCTTTCTGGGAAAGCTTGAATTCTGTCACGGCATGACTGTTCATCGTTTGAATCTGACCATTCCTTGATGTCATCATATGGGTGGAACTACTGGCTAGCCAGACTATATGGCACCGAACGGAAAAAGTGATAATCGGACCGCGCAATATCTGCAAAATTTGGCGGATGGCGTAAAACTTCCATTTCAACGTTTCCAGGCAGGTTTTACTGGGCTTGGCCACGTGAGGCCGAGCGTTGCCATTCTGAAGAATCACTTTTTCGTGCCTCTCTGCGTATTGTGGGCGTTTCTCTCACAGAGCTCCGCAATTATTGAAGTCGGTACCTATACCCAGTGATGGTTTCTCTTGATTTCAACAGTACGTAATAAATAGCACCTACCTGGTCCCACCTAGTACAGAGCATATACTTCGAAGCGTGAATATTCGGCCGAGGCGACGACGTAGAAGCATGATCGGGCAGCCCCATGACCTTCTTTTCTTTAGATTGCTGTAATGAATCCAAATTTCATCACTCGTTACAATACGATGAAAAAACCCCTTCCTTTTTTGTCACTGAAGCAGTTGATCACAGGCGAAAAAAAACACGCTCAACGTACGGTCGTCAACATCAGAATCATCGTCTTTAAAGCGACGGAACCAATCTCAGCACGTTGTTCCACTAAAGCAGCATCTCCGTAAACGTTTCAAAGCTCTCAATAAGCTTCAGCCTCCATTTTTTTCGATTGAAACAAGAAAATCAATACTTCCCGCATATGACGATTATGTGTCACAAAATCGAACATATTGACACAACGTCAAAAGCTTGGCTCATGATGTTTGGATTATGGCAGGATCGACTAGCACTTACAGCTGGCGCCATCTATTGGCAAACAGTGGGAACTTACTTGCGCACCTAATATTTTATTCAATTGAACAGTATTCAGCACACGGTAAGCCTTGGCCGAAATAGATTTCGAAAAAGAAAATGGGCTGTATTGACACGCCCCTTCTGGTACCGTCAATTCAAATTGACCGAGTTTCCAAAATTTAATATTTTCTTTGCGATTTTTAATTAGCATAGCGTAGCGGCCTCGATTTTTGTCTATTCAATTAACTGATAATTCTTGCAAAATTTGCGAAAATTCGACCATACAAATGACCTGTTTAGCCCATATAGTTTTAGCTTTACGTCATTCAAACACTTGTACTGAACTCAGTCAAATTTAAAATTTTAAGTTCTGAGAATGAAAACAGAGGCCATAACCACACTTGTTAACGCACATTTCGTCCGATTTGTATACTTTTATATAAAGTAAACGTAATCCTTAATTTGTAGGCTGCTGTCTCTTATAATTTGAACAAAATCTACGGGTTAACCACGCTCAGCTTGAAGCTGCCATAAAAATATAATAATAATAATAAAATTAGTCGTTTAAATGCAAATTTATTAATACAAACTGGCCACTTCACAAAAAAAAGTGATGCTTCTATAATTTCTAAGCGAAGTGCTTTAAACCTCCAATTTTGCTGCTTTTATTGTGTTTTAATTCAAAATACTTTTGGTACAAACTTAGCGGCTTATCACGAGCTACTGGCACTTCTTATGGTTTTGAATCAAACCAAAGGCAGTATGGTGAAGGTATAAATAACTCAGTTCACATGACTGGAATTTATGTATTGGTTTTCGGTAATTTTTTTTTTCTGAAAACTTCCTGGTTTCGGTTGGCATTCACAGTTATAGTGTGTTTCCCTAATTGGAACTGTCTTAGTACCAACGTTACTAGCTTATTCTGAAAATAGTTACCACATGAACAGTCGTCTACTTTACCTTCAACCCACGTCGTACAATCTGACATTAATTTTTTCCATTGATTAATGTAGTAAACGTTATAGGTGTGATAGCAAATTGGAAATAGAAACAAATTAGAAATATCCAACGAATTCTACGGAAAAAAACAGTCAAATTTCCCTATTAAACAAGGTGAACTGATGTAGTTACAGAACTAGCATAACGACAGCTACAACAAAAAAACAAAAATTAACTAACAACAAAATGTGGCACAGCATGTGCCGAACAAATTAACAAAATTACAGCGGTACAACAACAGCAGAAAAACTGCTGTTTTTAATGTTAGAGAAGCATTACAATGACAGCATGGGTGGGGTGTGGAATAAGTGAATAAGTGCTACGCTACGCACTTCACACGACAACAGCAAAAACAATTTGATTTTATGCTACAACGAAAAATGGTTGTAATTATTACTGGTATTGTAATAAAAAAACAGCTCAAAAATGGGTCTTAATGAAACTACTGACAACCGCTGTTGTGGCAGAGAAGCTTTTGGCTGCCATTCCGCTAAATGTTTCCTAAAATCATAATTTTTAATGATGGCCTTTATGTCAAAAACAATTACAATTATTTAAATTACTATAATACAAGAACCATTAGGTTACCCTACACTTTTCGGGGGAAATATTTTAAAATATTTGTTCTGTAGTTTATACACATTAGTAAGAATTTTAAATAGTCTTACTTGCAGAAATAAAGTAAATGTTAAAATATAGCAAAGACTGTTTAGCTTTTTACGATTCTGTCATAAACTTTAATGTTGTCTCCAATACGTTCAATACGCATGCGTACCACCAAGCAGTGAACAAAACTGTTTTCCTTAGTACAGCAATTGAAATAAGAAATATTTGTTTTTCCTGTATTTATTTCGCCCTGTATGTATTTCGATTATATATGAATTTGAAATTGTCTTCAGGGGTGAAATTTATCAGAATGCTAACCTAACTTGAACTCAAAAACCGCTTTTGGCTGAAGATATTGATAAAACCTGAATTCAAAACCCGATTTTGGCTAAAAATATTGATCAAACCTGAATTCAAAAACCGATTTTGACTGAAAGTATTGATCAAAATCGAGCAAGATATTGTGTGAAGTTAATGTTTTTGCTAACGTTGTAAAAATGTTGTAAAGAACTCCTACAACCTGTACGACAAATTTCCATTTATTATGACTTAATAGGGAAGACCCAAATACGGGGTGACACACAAATCGTGCTACAAACACAAGACGGAGGCTAATGAGCACCATTGTTTAAAGGTGTTGTAAGAGTTTTCTATCCAGAACGGCGACAAAGACATATCCTTTTCAATAGAATTTGGCTACAGCAAAATTGAGCATAGCCAGACCGGTTATGGCGGAGCTTCAACGAAAATTCCTAAACGAATTATTATCCAGATACTCTAGTCTCCGCTGCTCCGCTCCTCCAAGGTCACTTGATCTGATACCAACAGACTTTGTTTTATGGTTTTATGTCAAGCAAGAGATGTACAGAATGAAAGCAAGAAATTTGACTAAATTGAAGCAATCCATTAAAACAATAATTGAGGCGATCCCGACTTCAACCCTTCAGAACGCAATGAATCATTTTTTGATCAGATGTCGCATATGCTTGAGTGAGCATGGACGTCATTTACGGTTTATCTTATTCAAAAAATGTTGGATATATATGATAAAATTAAGTTTTCTGTACAATAAAAAAAGTAAATTAAATACATTGTTTAGAAGAAAATGTTATTTGAGTTCTTTTCTTGCTCAATTTGTGAGGCGCCAAAAGATTTAACCATTGGATCATTTAATCAGATTTTATATATAAATTAGATTTCAATACCACTCTTTAGCATTTCAACATTTTTTGTAGCCTTATTTCGATATACGTTTTCTAAAATTTTGACATTTTAGATACAAAACTTTTATGTATTTTCAAGCACTTCAAGTGATGGTTGACAAAATTCGCAGTCACCAGCGTCAACAAGCAAATCGCTAATGGGGCTTGGAGAACCCAGAAGTCATTGTGGTAGAGCCGTTACAATCGGAAAAAGTCACTATTTGATGCGCATTGTGGTCTGGGGGTGTCATTGGGTCGCATTATTTCGGAAACTACCTCAATAAGATTCGCTGCTGCAACCCATCCACAGGCAGTCATTTAAATGGCCTTGTATTTCGTTCATAATGTTAAGGTCCATTATAAAGAAATAGAAATTTCATCGAAATCATAGCTTTTTGTGTGCTATATTTAATTTCACTTTTGAAACTGAAAAAATACTAACCCTATGTTATCATATCAAAATTAACATTGGCCAAGTTTTAGACAAAGCGGGTATACCAATTTTAAATTAGACGAGCGATTGAAGATTTGTGAATCAAACAAGTGGAATGAGGTCAAAACTTAACAGGAGCAAACAGTTCGTCTTAAGTTTACATAGGGTCGCATATAAGTAACGTTAAGATATGATCAGTGAATACATTTTTTTAAGTCTTTTTTTCGTCTCTTTATAGAATTAACTAAATAATACTTTGAAAATTTATCATGGCTCAGCAAAGAACAAAGAACCAAAGTTGTTCAATTTTACTTTGAAAGTCAGCATTCAATTATTCAGATCGTATCGAAATTTCTTTCATGTTCGAAATGCTCCTAGCGCTCCAACAATTCACCGATTGGTTCAGCGTTTTGGGCAACAAGGGGCTGCCTGTGATCTTCCGCGTGCTGGAAGACCTAGTGCATTTCGAAATGAAATGACCATTGCTCAAGAGCAAACAAGTATTGAGGAAAACCCCGAAACTTCCACCAGGCGACGTTCTCAACAGTTAGAGATGTCTACATCTTATATGTTACATCTTTTCCCATATAAGATGCGATTGGTTCACGAGTTGACCAATTGATGCACAAGAACGCATTCAATATAGTCGCCGTTAACGTTAATGTAGCGCCGCCCTTTATAAAATGTGTTCTAGTTTTATGCAAAATAAAGTTTTCAAAAGTGAAAGTGCACAGAAATATAATTTGCAGATTTATCAGTAATCACGCATACAGTTGGAGTGATGCCTTAAAAAGCCTTTTGATCTCATCATTCCTTCTGTAAATTTTCAGACAAGTGGCCGAACCGAAAACGATTTCTCCTCGTACATAATCTAGCAATTTATCTACATATAATTTTTAGCGTAATATCTAATGTTTTTAGAAATTTTCAGCAACTTGTTCTTGTTGTCAGTTGTTCCTTACAAATGTATACAAATTGTATTTTTTCCCTAAATGGTAAAAATATTAGAACATTCCAAAAAATTCTATTTTTAGAAAAGGTGGATTTGGTTTAGTTGTGGGTAAGTTTTTTGATAGTGGATCTATTTATGCTTCTCGTGGTCCCAATATCGTGGACGATGCTCTATCCTATCGCCATATAAGCCGGCATATCTAGAACGTCATTTTTTCATTCATATAGTAATGGTTTTGCCCGATATTCAAGGAAAATATTAAGATTTTATATAATTTTTTGACCACTAAATTCACAATTAGAGCGATTTCTTAAAATGTAAATATGTTTGGTCGGCCAAATTGAGGAGAAAAAAACACACAAAATCTCTGGACAGACTCCGTTGACACGCGGCGTCTGAATGATTTGGGGGACGATGTACCGACTGTTCGCCATATAAGTGGGTTTCGATTTTGTACCTTAATAGTGGAAACTTATATCTTGATGTAGTTTTCAATAATCAGGGAGGCCCATTTCAAAGTGTATAAGTTGGAGTGCTCATTTCTAGAAATTGCTTACTACCAATGTCTTATATACTGCTTTTAATTTCCTAAAAATGTGGAAAAAATTCTAGGAAGCAATCACTTTTCTAGAAGTGGTTTCAGTCCTTATATAGGCAAATTTTTTCTCGCTATTCTGATGCGACCCAATTCGGAGGTTAGGCTGACCATGATCCATGCGCATGAAATGTGAAATATTTTTGTTCTAATATTTGCACTTCCAGTTCACGTAGTCCATTTTCATTTCTAAAAATAAGTTTACTGAATACCTGATTTGTGGCAAATTATATTCAACTTAGTACAATTGAATTAAAGCTAAAGGGTGATTTTTTAATCGTATTTTTTTTTAAATCAAATAAAACACTCAAATTTGCATCATATATTACAACTTTTTATTGGAATCGATAAATTGGTCTTTGCCTTTTAATTTTTAAAGATAATTACATGTAAATGTTGTCCGCGGCTCCGTCTCAAAATGTCCATTAGGAAGGTCCAATTTTTCGTCACTTTTTCGAACATTACAGTCCGTAATTCCACAAATATCGCGTGTTATGTTATCCTGTAAGGCTTCAATAGAGTTCGACTTGTCCACATAGACTAACGACTTGACATAACCCTACAAGAAATAATCTAGAGACGTTAAACCGCAAGATTTTGGGGGCCACCCACAGGGCCAAGTCGAGAAATAAGCTGCTCACCAAATTCATCCCTCAACATATCCATTGTTTTACGAGCAGTGTGGCATGTTGCACCGTGCTGATGAAACCACATGTCAACCAAGCTCAACTCAGCCAATTGGGGCAAAAAAAAAAATCGCGTATCATGGCTCGATATCGTTCGCCGTTGACGGTCGTCAACTATAATACGACACATTACGACGAATTAGAAGTTAGGGGGTATGTATTGAACTTCGGAAAATCGGTCAAGCGGATGCTATAAGGAGAATAAAAACAGCGTCAATTTTCATCTCCAGAGTCCAATTTACGAAAAGCTTATAGTGCGAAAAAGGCCTTAGAATATATGGGCGAAACGGGACATTTGTATAAGAGATACAGAGTGGCGCACCAATTGCACTACAATAATTCAAACAACATTTTTTTAATCAACGTACTCGTATTTCACTTATTTATTTTTTTATTGTATAGAAATAATAATAAATAACTCATTGGTTTTGAAGATGATAAACCGTTAACTACCTCTATGCTTATTCACACAATTGCGACACTTGATCAGAAAATTGTTCATTGCGGTATCGCCTCAATTATTATTTTAATGGACTGCTTCAGTCAAATTCCTTGGCTTCATTTTGTACACCTCATGGTTTACATAACCCCAGAAAGAAAAGGCTGCTGCAGTCAGACCAGGTGACATTGGGGCAAGAGAAAAGTGCAGTTTCTGCATATTAATTTGTTTGGGAATTTTCTTTGGAGTTTCGCCATAACCACTCTGCCTATGTGTGCAGTTGTTTCATCCATTAAATGTTGTCGAAACGGATGCGTATTCGGCGCAGTTCTGGGTAAAAAAAACTCCTTCAACATCTTTAAATAAGGATCCTCTGTTATGTGTTTGTTGCACGATTCGTGCGCCTACCTGTAGTAAAAGAAGCTTGTTTAATACGTCAATTTTCTAAAATGTTGACAAGCTAATGCTTGGAGTGAAGAGATATCTAAGTTATTGCAGTCAGTCAGAAATATCTGTAGAGGCGTGACTGTTTTCATTCTCACTTACAGCTTTACCATGATTTTAATGTGTACTAAATTGTAATCTATTTATTGCAATAGCAAAAATATATAATTTGTGTAGGAGGTATCAAAAAGGATTTTGTTATTTGATCGAATTTTAAACAATATTAAATAGAATTGCAAATTAATGTGATGGAAAGAGATATATATGACCGACTTAACTCATATGTTCTTATCTCCATTCACAACTTCCAATCAATTGTACCCAACTCATTCCAATTTGTCTTTTGCCAAGCGTTTAGTGATCTAAATTCTGGGAACGAAAATGGGCGATGTTGCCATGACCATTCTAGTATCTTTCATACAAGTTAACTGACTTATCGAAATTTGATTTTCCACTGCAGTCCCTAAGTCTTAACTTGAACTTACTTAAATTCTCTTCAATTATGTTGCGTTGTTGCGTTGCGACCTTGGGCTAAGCATGGGAAGAAGATTACCTGATCACTGTAGTGTTTATCAGGCCAAAATTTTAGCCATTAAGGAAGTGGAAGAATGGCTAAAATATAAGGTCCTCACTACAGTGGGGATTAACTTAGTCTCCGACTGTCAAGCTGCCATTAAATCTCTAGATTCTGTCTTCCTGAACTCAACATCAGCCCTGAAATTCCGCAGATCTCTTAACGAGATGGCTTAGCACTTCAATAATCACCTTATGTGGGTGCCGAACCACAGGGACATACCAGGGTACTGCAGAGCAGACGAACTGGCAAGACTGGGAACAACTCCGGCAGAGTTGGAGTCTGTGGACATGCCTCTAGCCATTTGTAAGCTTTTACTGCGAGATAGAGCACATTTAGCAGCAAATGGTAGGTGGGCGTCTGCCCGGGGCTATAATCAATCCAGAGAGATTTGGCCTCGCCTTGATCTGAAGCGTTCGCACAAACTGCTGTTGCCATCAAAATCCGACGTCTCATTACTTGTATCCGCCAAGACGTGATACTGTCTGATTGGAAGACATGCAATGAGATTGAAGGTTGCGACTAGGGACTTCTGCTGGAGTTGTGAGGATGAGGAGGAGGAGGAGTCCATAGAATACTTTCTGTGCAATTGCACCTACCTGGTTAATAGTCGGGGATCAACACTGGCTTCCTATTTCTTTAGGGACCTGAGAGATCTGAACGATATAGGTATTGCCCAACTTAAGAGCTTCTTGAGACGTTCAGGATGGTTCAACGGGAGAAACTAGGGACATCCATATCTCTAGCTTCCGTGGTATCACAATGGACTATACAGTCTAAGTAAGTCTGTCTATTCAGACTGCCGCAGTGACCTAACTTAACCTATATTGCGTTATATTTCTGTTAAAAATTTACAGAATTATTATGATATCTCCCATAAAAAGTATTTTATTTTTTATCTTACATATTAACACATTTATACATTTCATTCAATTCCACTGAATTCAGAAAAATTAAGGTCGCATCAAACATTTAGTGCTGCAAATGAAAATAGATTTCACTGCTACGTCCCTTAGGGTACCACACATGCAAATTGACCTATTTAGCAAGTTGAAATTATGATCCTTTTATTGCTCTTTACTTCCGAGTAAAAGGATGTTGGATGAAGGTATATGTGAGATAGTTCATCTGACTGAAATTTCTATGTTGATTTTGCTGTATCGTTTAATATACGTGTTCATTTCTTCTGGTGAAGAGAAGTGAGAGAGCTAATTCTTTGAAAAAGGCCAATTTAGTGGAAAGAAAACTTACCTTTGCACAATGATGACAGACCATTTCATTAAGTTATCATTGCGAACGAATTTCACACCAAAAACTGAACAAATGTCATCGAACAACAACCGTACTCACGCTAAAATGGCTACGACTAGCTTTTTTCTCTTTGTAAGAAACTGAAATTATCTTTGCAAGGCGCTCGTTTCAGTCGATAGAGGGTAGAAAAAGGTATTTTAAATTTTTGTATTTCGGAAAGTTGCCTCCTTTGAAAATAATACTATAACAAATAATAAATGTTGTATGTTTATTAACCAATTTCCTGTACATTTTTTTGACAGAGTATGTAGCCCACAACTTATGTATGCATTGTTTTTCTGAACTTGTTATAGGTGAGTTTCCAAACAAATTGTTTTAGTAGTAATTTTAGTACAATATAGATGTCGCCTTACAAAT
>JAHXMU010027100.1:0-34134 GCA_019455685.1 Philornis downsi | reverse complement strand
GCTGTAACGAAAGTTTTATGTCCTTTTTTCGTGAATTTCCACATCTTTTTTTTATTACCCGAAAATAACGTTTAATATAATGTTACGCATTCACGACAAATAGAGACAAAAAAATAATGTTTTCTACCCCCTCCTATCACATTTAAAGGGAGGCTTTGCGTCATGAACTCCGTCTTTAATGTATGGTCAGTGTCATTGTTTGTGTTGCTGTTTTTGTTCTCTCCGGCCAAAAATAAAAAGTGACAACAAAAAGAAAAAAAAGTAGATTTCCATTGAATTTTCATTAAGGAAATTGAATGCGGAAGGTAAAGATTAGAAAAGTGTACCAAGGGAAGGAGGTGGCGGTGGCAAAAGTAGATACGGTTGACATAGTCTGCAGGCTAGTGATGTGTACTATGGCGGCAGTGGTGATGACGATGCTGTTTGTTCTTCAAGGTTGCCACGTGAGTGCTGCAATGAAAGACATTAAAACAAAAAACTGTGGCAAAAATTAAACAAGTTTATTCGATAACCGATGGAGTTTTATTGTGATTAAATAGCGCGAATTTGCGAAATGAATACTGGACAAAATCCAATTTCAACATTACCAAAACTTTATTCATGTTAACTGAAGTCCTCACAATTTAACAGAATGTTGAGTTCAAAATCGAGAACATATATTCAACAATAGCTACATCATGTTTTTAAGAAAATCAGTTTTTAATGGCAAACTTTTCAATATCACGACCTCCACAATACATGGCGAGGCAGATTGTTGAGATCTATGTGCTGATTTATTATCTTAGACGCTTCCTTTCTGCATATAATAAATCGAATTTGTTCATTATTTTACAGTAAAAATTTCGTATTTTCTACAAATTTTCCATAATCAAATCCAAAATTAGAACGGTTTCTAACAGAAGTACATAAAATGAGATTGTTTCTTTCAGCCAATTACAGTGTATTGCAATACACTATAATGAATGAAATGAAAGGTAAGCCTGGTAAAAAATCACTAAAAACAGCATATTTTACCAAACAAAGGCGGTTCCAAAACTAGTCGACATGACGCGCCGATGGTGCCAATAGTTTGGGAAAAATTATTGGGGCGAAAGGTGGTAACCTTATAAAACATATAATATTATATGTTTTAATAGCATTTTCATTTGAGATATCAAAAGTAAACGATCTCACCGAATTTGTAAACATGGAAATGATTGGTCACCGTCAACATTTCCATTGGAAAGCTCCCTGTCCATCCAATTTTAAAGTCGAACCAGATTCTACTCGGGGATAGTCTGCTCCCTCGTTTACGAATGTAGAATATTGGGTAGCTGAGTCTAGACGAGGCCGTACGAACTGCCAAAGCGAAGAGCTATACATCGTACGAGTATATTGACCGAAGATTTGGAGATGACAAACCTGAGCGCAAGATGGATGTCGCGCTTGCTTTCAATAGAGCAAAGTCCGCGTCGTGAAGATGTTTCAGTAGAGTGTTTGGCGATGTTTCACCCCGAAAAAGTTGAATTTTTGCGACGACTTATACCCATGGATGAAACATGGGTCCACCACTTCACACATAAAACAAAGGAATAGTCAAATCGGTAAGCTAGAATGGGAGAATCGTGTCCACAGAAGGCGAAGACGGTTCCATCTGCAGTCAAGTTCATGGTATCTGTTGTTTGGGATGCGCATGGGATTATTTTTATTGATTATCTTGGGAAAGAAAAATCATCAACGGCGAATACTATGCTAATTTTTTGCAGCGTTTAAGTGATGAAATTATGGGAAAAGGCCGAATTTGATGAAAAAGAACGTATTGTTTCATCACACATGCACTATTGCGATGGTCAAAATTAATGAATTAAAGTACGACCTGCTGCATCACTCAACTTTTTCACCAGATTTACCTCTCTCGGACTATTTTCTATTTCCAAACTTGAAAAAATGTCCCCGGTGGCAAAAGATTTGAAAATAATGTAACGAGTTTGAGAATTCTTATTATAAACAGGGTATAGAAGCTATTGAATATCGCAAGATGAAGTGTATCGAGATAAAAGAAGATTATGTTGAAAAATAAAAACATTTTTTCTCAACTTTTTTATGTCTTTTTTGCTAGGTCGGCTAGTTCCGGGACCGCACGCGTAGGTGGATTCAGCTTGTATGGACAATGTTTTGCAATTTTGCCAGCCTGTGATGTATCTTGTGGACGTGCATGACGTACACACTATTCGTAAGATAATTGAGAAAGTAAAACAAAACCATATTCACGTACATAATAAATAGCAGATTAATTATTTTTTTGGAATGAAAATTCATAACAATTAGGGCGCTTCATTAAAAAATATATGAATCAACGAACTAATCAAACCATTTCGTGAACGAAAAATTGTAAAATTGTAGAAAAACTACTGCGAAATAACCTGTTTTCTTAATGCACTTTAACTCTTTGTGTAGTAGTTTTTCCCTACTAGACGGACTTCGGTCACATGCGACACCCTCTGATACGTACGTATCGTGAACGGTATACCAAGTCATAGCCAAGTAAGTGGACATCCAGAAGCAACCATCTAAAGAACCAAGTGTGTTTTAACCAATTCTGTTTCATGACTCTTTGAACTGATTGACCGACGTTCATCTTTTTGGCTGGTAGAGACGATAACTGCTGACAAATTACTATAAAACTACTTAAAACTTACCGTAGCTTAATATTTTGCAAATTAATCATAGAGAGGGAGAATATAAATTGTGCTACCGACTACCCTCTGCTGGTACCTCTTATATAAATTGACCGATTTTTCGAAACCAATTTTTCCCCTGTAATTCCTCACTTGTGGACTGCACAAACACAATTTTCTTCTCATTGTATTAGTTTAAAGTTAAGTTATCCATTTTTTGATAAAGTTATTCATTCGTCGATCTCAGAAGTACAGTAAACACACATAGAGCCATGATTTCGACGAAATTTTTATTTCATTATAATGATTGAACCTTGCCATTATGTACCATTTAAATGACCGCCTCTGAATTGGTGCGCCTTGTGGTCTGGAGGTGTCATTGGGCCGTATTTTTTCGAAAATGACGCTGGAGGAACCCCAAGGCGCACCAAACAGTCACTTTTTCCGGATGGCTTTTCCACAATCACTTCCCGGTTCTGCGAATCCTATATGTGACAATTTTGCATGCTGAAGTAACCACCGAGTAAACCATGAGCTTTATCGTAGAAGAAAGTGTAGTTCGATTCAAAGTTTGAGTCGCACCTTTGTAGTAATTTTAAACTATTTTTACGCGTTCCTCAGTTGTTAAAAGATCCATATTCGTGTATTGCAAACTTTTAACCAAATAAAGAACACTTCAGACAACGGGTATTTAACAGCTGACAGCCTTGGCAGACCGACGGTTTTAAAATCACTAAATGAATAACCCTGTGCAAATGAGGAATTACAGAGAAAACATTTATTTCGGAAAATCAATCATTTTATGTAGGAGGTGCCAAAAAAAAAGTGTTCAGTATAGAGCAGTTTACATAAATTTTTATTAATTGTTTTACTTTATCATAAATGGAAGAATTTGAGAAAACACGACTGACAACCCCGTCCCTGTAATACCTCCCACACAAATAATCTATTTAACCTTTGAATTCATTTCTTTTATGTATCTGAGCTGGGTTCAGCCGTATTAACCCATATATTCTTACCTCCACATCTTTCCACTGGTTGCACAAAATTTCGCCAATATTAGCACATGTTATATCTTTTTGTGAACTAAGTTCCGAAAATGAAAATAGGCAACGTTGTCATGCTCATTTTGATGCCTTCCACAAAAATTTACACATTCACGAAATTGAATTTTCCACTGCAATCTCTAGTTCATAACCGATTTAGCAAAAATTTGTGATCTCTCTACATTTTCCAAACATAGGGCTTCATTCAGAATGTTACTATTTTGCTTTTATTTTACTTTAGGTCACAGCATTTTCGATAAGAATCTATCAATTAACCACACTCTTTCTGCAGAGCAGGATCGATGGAGGAATATCTATACCAATTCACCTGACTGAAAGTTCCATACTGCTATTACTACTTTTCCCAAATGAATGTTCACAGTTTTCAATAGTTTTCAATAACCGATACCTGTGATTAGGGCATTCTTTTTAAAAGTATGCATTTGAGTTGGAAATGTTTTTTCCTGTATCAATCAACTAACTTCATAGAAAGCCATTGTGCAAAGAATATGGTAAAATTCTTAAAAAAAGGAGGAAATTTGTAGTTCTGTGATTACTGCTTTTTTTCTTGGTGGATCGATTTCGGTCACATTCGACATCAGTGATTTACAGTATTGTGGGCAATATGTCAAGTCAACTCAAAACGAATTGACAAATCAGAAACTACCATTCCTTTACACAAAATGCATTGAATTAGACCGTTTTTGCGATGAATGTGGTTACTTCGTATTATTTTCGCAATGGTCATCTTTTAGAGACATACGAATATATGAGTTGGGTTGGCACTTTCTCGTAGTTCGCGGCAGCCGACATAACATATTGTTTTATTAAAGAATAACTTGCAAAGTTGTTGCAAAAAATCCTGAAAATGTCAATTTTGCTAGATGTGCGTTCAGTTCTTGTATTGACTGATTTAGTTTGACTTTGGAATTTCTGTATTCACGTCTTTTATTCTATGCCACTAAATTGAATATAATTTAGCGTGCACCAGACAAGTAGTCAACTTAATTTTGCTAACGAATATGAACCACATTTCCACACTTTTTTTTGGATTACCTCACATAAAAATTTTATTTTTTCTTAATTTTCGCCAATGCAAAAAAAAAAACGTTAAATGAAGGTACCTGTAAGCCATATACCAGGTATTTTTTCAATAAAAATTTCAAATGGATGTCTTTAAACGTTATGAATTTTGAAGCGTCTTTTTACCAAAACGAGCCGCGATTTATGACGCAAATGTGAAGTTTAAAAATTGAGTTTACCTCTCTTGTCTTTCTTTTTATTATTTTCGACTAAAGTATTTTAATCGCAATCTTTTGAAGCAGGTTTTTTGTTTTCCTTGTTATCGTAAAGCAAAAACGAATTCTTCCAATTTCCGATTATATTTACAATATTTTCAGCGATTTAATAATAATTCCCAATTTTCTTTATTTCAGATTATTTTGTGGTTAGTTGACATTATCGGTTCATATTGTTTCGTACATTTCAAATACAATTATTTTTGTTTTACCGCATCGATTACAATGGTTCGAAAATTTGTTGTTGATGTCCTTAGGATATTTTCGTAATATTAATTACAAAATTAATTGGCAATGTCGTCACATTGATCTAGAAGTTGTGACGGCATTCAATACGCAAATCAATATAGAACGTTATTTCTATATTTGCATCAAATATCTGGCTTCAGAATTAACGTCTCTAACATTTCAATATTCGTAGGTTCATTAAGTGAAATATGCTGTGACTGGCATTTCATGCCCTCGAAACATAACATAATCGTGAAGTCCTGGCAACAAAGATGGAAAAATAGTTTAGGCAGGTGATTGGAAATATTTATATCCAACACATAATATCAGGTATAGTTATGAAAGAAAATGAAATCAATCTCGAAAGTAATTTTGATTTGTTTCACTTTCTGACATCCAATTCAAAACTATGCACAATTCTGCTTCTGATTCTGGGAACCGGAGCAATATTTTCTTCAGCCTTGTTCACGATTCATACACACGTTTTGTAACAGCTGTGAACATTTCTGAGAAAACTTTGCTGCGAATTTAAAAAGTAAATTATTTGGATCATTTTTGCCACTCACGGTGTGGCTCGAAGCTTCCCCCTCTGACTAAAAGTGAAACTATGTTAGGTTTTAGTTTTGATTCAGATTAAGAAATAAAGTTACCTGAAAGTATACTTCCTAGTCTCAGGTTCTCGGATCAAATCAATATGTTCTGTAAGCGAAATCTTATCGGTGTAGGTTTCTAGTTCAGGTAAGACATGAATGAATGCAATGAAGCAAATGTTTATTTCTAATATAAATCGGAAAAAAATTTCTACTGCTCAAAGTATTGTACCTAAATTTTTATATGTAGTTATCTATTTTTCGGTTTCAAAAGTTAAAAGTTAAATCAAATACACGTAAAGTTATGATTTCGATGAAACTTTTATTTCATTATAATGCCACATTCATTATAATGCCATGCCACACAATGTCATTTAAATGATCCCCTCTGGATTGGCTGCAGCACTTGATCCTTCTGATGTAGTTTTCGACCACTTTTTCGCATATTTCGAGCGGTATCTCGGCGTTACCTTGACGAATAATGGTTTTCAAATGCTCCAACGTTTTGGGATTATCCGCTTAAACACGGCCTCACAAAAAAGGTCTAACAGTGTCAAATCGCTTTCTGGAAACTTCCCGTGCAGTAAAGCCAAAATTGGTTTTGATGTGTGGCTCATTGCACCGTCTTGCTGAAACTATACATCGTCTACTTGGTAATCTTCAATTGCAGGCCAAAAAAAGGTCGGTTATCATACGGCCATAGCGCTCTGAATTGTAATTCGAAAAATCTGCCACACTTTTACTAACAGAAGCGATATTTTTGACAGTTCGTACATAGTGATAATGCACAGGTCTCTCCATAGCTGCAATGCTTCCAGTTTCTCCAAACTACTTTATAATCTTCACAGTTCTTAGCACAATAGGTCGACTATGATGACCATAATCATTCCGTAATGCACGAAAAATGTCCACGTTTAAGTCAAAACTTTTGTAGTAAGTTGTAACTATTTTTACGCAATTTCGATTGTTAAACGATCCATATTCGTAAGTGGCAAATCTCTGACTAAATAAATAACGCTTCAGATGGCAGGTATTTAACAGCTAACAGACTTGCCAGACCAGCGGTTTTGAAACTACTAAATAGATAATCCTGCGTTATTGCAGCCTAATCATTAGCAATAAGCTTATAGTAATTTTTAACTATTTTTACGCGATTTCGATTGTTAAACGATTCATATTCGTAAATGGCAAACCTTTGACTAAATAAATATCAGTTCAGATGACAGGTATTTAATAGCTAACAGGCTTGCCAGACCAGCGGTTTTGAAACTACTAAATGGGTAGTGCTGCGTTATTGCAACCTAATCATTAGCAATTGCAGAGGAAAGAGTGTATTAAGGAATATCGGCCAGAAGGGAGTGAAATGTATTCAATTTCCATTTTCAGACTCTATATTATCAAACGCCTAACCGGTTCCCAAATCTGAATTTTGCGTAACGGTATGGAAGAGAAAGAGCGGTTTAAATCATTTAATTTAATGGGAGATGCCAGAAGATCGTGCATAATCGGCTGAGTTTTTTTAATTTGTATTAAACACTACAAAGTGGTACAAAATCCAGAAAATTACATTATCGCACAGCACGATTTAGAAGTTATAGGGTAGGAACTGATTCAGAAAATTGGTCAATTTGTATGTGGAATATCAGAAAATTCGTCCAACTAGTAAAGGTTTTATAAAGATTCCTGTTGTAAATCTTTATAAAACCTTTACAGTCAGACAAACGGATAAATCTCAATTAGCTTAGAAGGTTTTAGCGTTTGACCAAAAGATAGTTGTTACTTTAACTATCGACTTTTCGAGGAATTTCAACACGAGAAATGTCGAGCTGTGTTCTCAAACCTCCTCTGAAGTTAGTCGTATAATCATTTTATCGAACATTTTGTCTCAATACATTTTTTGTTTGAGCTCACTCTTTGCCAATTGTTTCAAATGTTTGGAAAAAATTCAGACTGACATCCATGCACTGGACCTAACCACAGTCATGGACAATTATATTTGTGTTGAGAAATTTTTGGCCCACCATTTATTTGTAAACATAATGGGCAAACCTATTTTAATATTCTTAATAATTAATATGTTCAGTCAAGGTGGTATTTTTTCACACATAACGTCAAATAATGACGACATTCCGTTTTATACCATAAATCTTAAAACATTCTCCTTTAGCAAATCTCATTCATTGTTCTAAACAATACATTAACTCAGTGTATTCGATTTAGCCTCATCAAAACATACTTTCGACACAAAAAAACTACAACACAAAAAGTGAGCGTACTTCAGCAACATATGGCCACTGAATTTATGAGCACCCTATGAGAAGATCGCCGAGTGTGATCCAAAGCCATAAAACATTTTTGTTTTAAAAAAAGTTAAAGTTAAAACCACAAAATTGTGTGATATTTTATGTTCTTGGGGTTTTTGCCGGCGTCCATGGCGTTTCATTGCTGATTGTTTGTCTTGGGCTGATTATAAATTATATTTGATGTGTTTTTTTTTTCTACTATAGCAAAGTGAACTTTTATTTGATTATACCCAATTTAAACAATTAACCCGAACAAATTTACGCCTACACCTCATCACCGGTATCGTTTCGGCAATACCAAGCAAAAAAAAAATTAAATGAAAACTGCGCCCTTGGCACCACTTTCAAATAGGGAAATGGCAATATGAGTAATATGTACAATTTTTGGTGCTAATTTGATAAAAAGTACAATTTATAAGTATTTCTATGTGAAAGATTTCGACTCTGGAAATTGGATTTGAATTCTAACAACTAAAAGTCCCACAAATCCAATCATATAATGAACCAGTAGGAAAAAAGTGGCAAAAAATATGGCAGTACTCCATATAGTTATGTAAATACAACACAGTAATTCAGTATATATATATATTGTAAAATATTCATTGCACCATTTAAAATTATTCCCACGTATCAAGAATCACATCCGCCATCTACAGTTTTGATATGAGCGAAAAAAAAATATATCGACCAATCTTTCCGCATCAGTTTTACTTATCTACTTCACAAATTTTTTATTGTAATATCCCATAGTCCGTCTTATGAGGTTTATATGTACGTGCGGTCGAAGAAATAAAACTACATATCATTTGAAAAGGTAAAAATGTGAAGGATGAAAGGAAGCGTTTAAAGCAACAATAACTTTCAAGCCGATTGAACGATATCAGTCCACCAGGCAGGCTGCCGGGTTTGCTGGTATACATATACCTTAAGTTTATATGAAGTATCTTAAAATCGGCTACAGAAGAATAAATTTTATCGAAAATCTGATAAAGATAATGAGATAATTCCTATTTCGTAAACTGTAGTAATACAATTTTTTCCCCATTGGATTATTCTATTTTATTTGCTAAAATTTAAAAAGTTTGACAGATGTTTCTTGATTCGTAGCTTTTATTTAGTTGTACTAAATTTAATCAAATTTTGTAGCCGCGAAACGTTTTTAAAATATGTTTTTAGAATGGAAATTTTACGTTTTGCCACCACTCCCTTCTAGTACTGTCCATACAATTTATACAAATTTTCGAAATGCGATTTTTGCTCTATCAGTATGCTGCAGCAGCCTATATTCTATCAAATTTAGAACACATCATGCATTTGGGGATGTAAATTCTGAGTATACAAATGAAGGACACTTATTCTGGTAACTCGCATATAAACTTACTAATTTAACGACGTTAAATATTTTCCTCTAATCCCAAATTCGTAGACTGCTGTTATTATACAATACGATTAAGAAAACTCTTCCTTTATGGCTGAAGCAGTTGTTCACAGGCGAAAAACGACGCTCAACGTCCCTTGGCTTCAACTCATAAAGAACCCAATTCCTTGCTTTTGAATAATTTCCAACACATGCAATCATGCTTGGAAATGGCTTGGCGGGTAACTCCTAATACTGAAGCAAGCTTTGTCTGCGTTTGACATGGATCCCCATCAAGCAAATCCATCAATTAATTGTCTTCGAAGGTTTTTCGACTTTTTTCACGTGAACGGTCGTCAACATCAAAATCACCATCTTTAAAATCACCTTCTTTTTTTTGGCACATCTTGGTACATATTGACGCTATAAGTTTATATTGTAGTTTGTAGGGGTTAGATTTAAAACATAGGATGCTCCCTATTCTCTGCCTTATAGTGATGCATCTCCTTTGAATGACTGCTCAAGAATCGAGGAAGTTTACGCTTGTAAATTAAAATTGGCACACTAATTAAATCATCGCGCAAAGTCAACTTGAGCGTGGTTTCCGATTGATAACGCAAAGAGTTTTTTGCAAATCAAAAATCTCGTTCTATTCGCTGACCGAACTAAACAAACAAACTTGCATTTTGGACAGGCCTTCGCACATGTTATTTCCCAAATATGTCTTTAATATTGTTTTCGTTACATTTGAAATGATGTAGAGACTAATGTAGAAAAATAACAATAAAAAATGTAATTATAAATCGTAAACAATGTACTTATGAATTTTTTATGTGAAGTTTTCGAATGAAAACAAAAATATTGACAAAATTATCTTAAATTGTGGAAAGAAAAATATGCTCCCACATGGAAATGTTCATAGTTTATTAGCATGTAGATGTGCTCACGGCATGTTATTTTTACTTATAAAGCAAAAATGTCCTGTATTTCGAAATTTCACGTTCATACGTCTACGAAATGTATAAAATCTGCGCATAAAGCACTGGCTTTCTCTAAACTTTTCCAAAAATTGCTACGATGCGGCAATTTGACGTTGCCTTCTGGATTATTTTCCATATACCTATATATGATGAACTGCAGTATTAACGAAGCAACAGTCCAGCGACGAGTTGTTCTTTGCGGCTATATACCTATACAGGGTGGCGTAATAGAACGTGCATATTGCATCATTTTTTTTTGCGGGGTAGAAAAGGCGCGTGCGGGGGGCGCCTACATCGTTGAGTTGGTGGGCTCATGTAGTTTTAGTCGCTATGAATCACTTCGACGGGAAGCGTCGCGCATTTACGAGAACTCTCGTTCATATATTGCTACTAGGCGACTATGTTGTGCTGAATATGGACTACGGCGAATTAGTGAAGCTCCGAGTGCTAATTTAATTAAAATATGGGTAAAGCATTTTGAAGAGACCGGTTCAACATTTAAACCACAAGCAAATGGTAGCCCAAGAACATCTAGGACTGAAGACAATGTTGAGAGAGTTATGGAGTCAGTACGAGGAAATCCACAAATGTCGACTCGCAAGAGATCGTCTGTCTTACAATTATCGCGACGAAGTTTGCGACGAATTTTAACATTGGATCTTAAACTGCATCCATATAAGCTGCAATTAACACAAGAATTGAAAGAGTCTGACTTCATACCAAGGCTCGCATTTGCTAATGAAATGCTTAATCGATTTTCCAATTTTGACAAAAACGTTTTCTCTGACGAGGCTCATTTCCTTATGAATGGGTTCGTAAACCATCAAAATTGTCATTACAGTGAAAATCCCAAAATCAAACACCAGAAACCATTGCATAGTCCTAAAGTGACAGTATGGGCAGCAATCTCTGGCACAGGAATAATTGGTCATTTGTTCTTCGAAAATGCGCGCGGCCAAAACGTCACGGTTAATACGAAACGCTATGTTGAGATGTTGGACGGATTTTTAGCTCCAGAAATTGAAAGTTCAAGAATAGTGAATTCCAGAATTTGGTTCCAACAAGATGGAGCTACCTGTCACACATCAAATGACTCCATAGCGGTGGTGAAGCAGATGTTCCCTGGCAGACTGATTTCGAAAAGAGGTGATATCCCATGGCCCCCACGTAGTCCAGACTTGACGCCTCTTGACTTTTTTTTGTGGGGATACCTCAAACACAAAGTCTACAGTAATAACCCAAGAAACATCGTTCAGCTCAAGGAGAATATCCGTGGTGAAATGGCAGCCATTACACCAGTATTACTGAAGAAAGTTTTCAATAATTTTCGTTTGCGGTTAGAGGAGTGCCGTCGTAGAGAGGGTCACCATTTAGATGATGTTATTTTTAAACAATAAACTCCATTTATTACTTTGCAATGCCTTAGATTTATTTTGACCATACCTTTTGTATTTATTTTTTAATCTATTTTTTAAATATGCACGTTCTATTGCGCCACCCTGGAACAGAATTTAATCTGTGGTAGGTATGGTATCTAAGCCGCCCTTTATTTATTTATTTTTATTTTTTTTATATATTTTACGTTGGGCAACCAAAACAAATCTTTTTTTTTATTTTGCTTATTTCGTCAAGTTCTGGGGTAGTCGTAAGACCATAACCTTATAACATTTAACCGTATTGACGGAATGTGCTCTTAGCATTTAACATTTTAAAAATAATAGCCAGACGGTATGTCCTTTAAAAGCCCGGTAAACATATTTTGATGCAAAATAAATAAGAATAAATAAGGTATATATAGAAGTACGTAGGAGAAAGTACTGTGAACAATTATTTTTATTATATCCACCACCTTAGGGTGCGAATATAACCATTATGCATATGTGTATGTTTTTTTTGATCGTTTCCATCTGTTCACCCATCTGTATGTCTGCTCACAATAGAGGTCATATAGTGTGAGATACTTGTATATTGCCGAAATTAGGGACAAATATATCCCATATTCATAGGCAGGCTATGTTCGAAATTGTGAAAAATTGGTCCGGTAGCAAAAAAACTTGCCTATCAAAAGGACTAAACCCACCTCTAGAGAAATTGGCATTTAACGAATATTTTCAAAAAACTGGCAAATTATTCATAAATTAAATGCAATATTCAGCATAACTATATATGTAGTAAAAACTCGCTACATAAAATATACATAAGATACAGTAGAACATATTCATTACTTTAGCAACAGATGACTTTAGTAGTCTGTATTTTGGGTTGTACAAGTCCGATAGGACTACGCTAGATGACGGTTGAAAGACAAGATATCGTGGTCAGAAAAACTCCGCAGACAATTCTGTAATTGCTTGCTTTAGTATTATTTGGGCGCATGTCAAAGACATTAACAAAGCCACAGGGTGATTTTTTAAGATTTAAGTTTTTCAAGTTGGCAGCACTGGTTGGTAATCACGTCCAAACGTCATCTGTCTAAGTAAACCGTGTACAGTATACTTTACCATTTCATCATGGAATGACAAATGACCTACCACAACCTCTAATTTTTGGTGAGTCGACCTTCCAAAAACTCAATGAAAATCCGCTGTTTTATCGAAAAATTGTGTTCAGCCATGAAGCTCATTTCTTGCTGAACGGATACGTAAACAAGCAAAACTGTCGCATCTGGAGTGATGAACAGCCACATGCCATACATGAATTACCGATGCATCCAGAAAAAGCGACAGTGTGGTGGCATCATCGGTCCATTTCTCTTCAAAGACGACCGTAGAAAAAACGTCAACGGCGAACGATATCGAGCAATGATACGCTATTCGTTTTTGGCCCAATTGGCTGAGTTGAACTTGGTTGACATGTGATTTCATCAGGACGGTGCAACATGCCACACTGCTCAATTTGGCCTTCAAGATCTTGCGATTTAACGCCTTTTGATTATTTCTTGTGGGGTTATGTCAAGTCGTTAGTCTATGTGGGCAAGCCGAACACTATTGAAGCCTTTCAGGATAACATAACACGCGCTATTCGTGGAATACAAGAAATTGGCGAAAAATTGGACCTTCCGTTTAGACATTTTGAGACGGAGCCGCGGACAACATTTACATGAAATTATCTTCAAAATCTAAATGGCAAAGACCAATTTATCGATTCCTATAAAAAATTGTAATATATGAATTAAATTGGAGTGTTTTTTCGATTTAAGAAAAACTACGATCAAAAAATCACCGTTTAAAATACGCCTCATTTTGCAGATTTTCTTTCGTAAAGGCGAAATCGGAAGCCACGCTCTAGTAGGCCCTTTCTTGAAAATTGGCAAATTGTGTAAAATGTCCGACCCTCATGTGTGCGCTGTTTCGATTGCCCACGAGCTAAGTTCGACAAAGAAAAAGCTCGATATGTGGGTGCAACACGGACGAACACAAAAAAAAAAAACTCAAGGACCGAATTTTAATTTCTGGGTAGATTTTGAATTTCCACGAAGTTCATTCATTTTTGAAGTGGATCGGCGATGAAAAATTGGTCACTTACGACAATGTCAAAACTTTCATCAACAGTGGCCAAAGCAGAAGTGACGTATGGAAGGTTTTATTGTGTGTTTAGTGAGATTGGCATGGAATCATCTACTGGAAGCATATCTCCAGCAGCCCAGTTTTCAACTCGGACCTGTAGTGTTAATTTTTCGACTATCTCAGATACTTCAGAGGTACTTATGCATCCACAATATAGTCCGGACCTGGCACCAAATTATGTTCATGTCAATGACGAATAAAAAATTGGTTTTAAGCGAGCCTTATGAAAATCGACTATTATAGTCGTTTGCCAACAAGAAC
Source organism: Philornis downsi (assembly GCA_019455685.1). Taxonomy (NCBI): domain Eukaryota; kingdom Metazoa; phylum Arthropoda; class Insecta; order Diptera; family Muscidae; genus Philornis; species Philornis downsi. Next base: position 19,848 of record JAHXMU010027100.1, on the reverse strand, counting down.
AACGTTTTATATCAAAGAAGCATAATTAATTACCTCCAAGACGTCAATAAGTTATGGAACAAAATGGGGCATACGAGTATTTGACCAAAACCCGAGCACCGCAACTATGGCAAATAAGGCGTTCAACGTTGTGCAAAAATAATGCATTTATTTTTTGTTCCTTTTCCTTATTTTATATGTATAATAGGAGATCATTTCTGATTCGTCCACTTATTTGGCGGCGGATCACTACAACATTGTCTACAGTAAAAACCAAAAAAGAGCGAAATTTTAATTGAAATTTTTCAGTGGGGAAAAACGTATCCATACGAGATCTTAGCATTATTTTGCGTCAATAGGTAATTTAATTATTTTTCCTAATAATTCTTCCATTTACTCCTCAAAGCAACATATGGCGTTCTTGCCCAAAAACTGCACATATCCGCCCCAACAGCAAGTTTGGGTGCATCTATTTCAAAAGACTTAAAAAATACGAAATTTCACTGGAAAAACGGTTAAAATTCATATATGCACGACAAGAGATTGTTTTTGATATGTCAGGCGATAAGTCGATACGTCAATGCCAACATAGATCGCTGGTGTCGCAATTGGGAGGATTTGGTGCAGTAGGAGAAAATATCACGTATAAGAACTAAATCTAATTTTTGTAAAATTTGAATTTTTTAAAGTTTTTTAATATTTTCTTACATTTTTTCGTGAACTGAAAACGATATTTCATATACTTTAGATTTGGAAAGTAGTAGATTCACTTTAATTAATAATATCAAAAAAAAAAAACAAAATTTTCCCTGGAAAAATGAGATAATACATCATAAACTACGTATGAGAAGAAACCATTTCTGAGCTGCCTACTTACCTGACGATGAGTAGGTACATTGCCCACAATATCTTGGGTCGCAATCTTTGGATATGGGTATATAAGTCAAAGCTCATGGCGCCGGTCTAACTTTACTCCTGTCAAACTTGTTTTTACTGAGAGCCCAACTTGGGATCCTAATGAGATTTTTCTCAAAATCGAACTTAACCTGCCTATTACATTGATATACCTTTCAATTTCATCCACCTGGTCTAGGCGGCTCGATTACTATTGCCTCTTTCACGGGCCCGTCTTGACATGTTTACGTAGTAAAAATAAATTTATGATTATTTTAGTACAAGCCCGTTTAGTTTTTTCAAAACCTTCGGTCTGGCACAACTGTCAGCTGATAAATACTTGTCATCTGACGTGCTATTTGTTTAGTGAAAAATTTGACATTTACAAATATATATCGTTTAACAGCCGAAGAACGCGTAAAAATATTTAAAACTTACTTCAAAAGTAGTGATTCAAATTTGGGATTTCAAATAAACAACATTTTCTTCAGCGATGAAGCTCATTTCTCACTCTGTGGTTACGTCATCAACCTAAATTATCGCATATAAGGTTCGGAGAAACGAAAAGTGATTGTGGAAAAGCCATTGACTGTTTGGTGTGCTTTATGGTCTTGAGGTGTCATTGCGTCGTATTTTTTCGAAAATAACGCTGGAGGAACCTCAAGAGGATCCACCGCTACAACCAGTCCAGAGGCGGTCATTTAAATGATATTGTATTTCGTAGATAATGGAAATATTCAAGCATTATGCTGAAATAAAAGTTTTATCGAATTCATAGCTTTACGTTTACTTTATTTAGCTTTACCTTCGAAACTGAAAAATAAATATAGTATACTCGTGTACTAAAATACATTATATATATTGGACTGTATTAAAAGTATATATATTTTAGATGAGGATTAGTTGCAAATGAAACGGCATGGCTTAGTATACCCCGCATGCAACGAACTGACGTACAAATTACATTAGATGGATTTACAAAGGTAGATTTATTGAACATAAAAATGAAAGAAGCGAAATAAGGTAGAAGCTGGAGGCATCACCAAAATGAGATCTAATATGAAAATAGTTTTGATTTGTTCCAGTTTCTGGAACAAAGTGTAACAGTGTAACAACCAAAAGGTCTAGACCAAATGCTTTTCATGACTGTTTAAGTCAATTGAGCGATGCTTGTTTGTCTGGCTGGTGGACACGATAATTATAGTAAACCTTTATGTAACTTCCTTAAACTTGCAACGGCGTAATATCTCCATGTCGTAGCTGGACACTGTATATAGGCTGTGCCGACAACCCCTGTCCATGCCCTCCACGCAAATTGAGCAGTTTTCTGAAATTCAGGTATTTCTCTCTCTATGTGATTACTTTCAGTGTTGAAATTCATTCATCATCCACAATCATGGGGTGCGGACAGTCATTCCCTGAAAACGAGGACTGAACCGCCACCGCCGTTCATAGGCTAAAGAAACTTAAGTTTTTATCCACTATAATGCATGGTATAATTTGAAAACAAAATCGGCCAATTTAGAGCGTTTTTCTTGGTTTTCTTTCTTGCGCCACAAACACAAAGTCGGTGTCTACAGGTACCGTTATTTAAAAATGTTGAAGAAGTTTTCTTAACCAGAACTGTACCAAAGACGTATCCGTTTCAACAGCATTTGGTTCCAGCAAGACGGAGCAGCTACATACATAGTCAGACCGCTTGTAGCGGAGTTCTAACAAATTAATATCCATTTCCCAAGGTCGCCAAACCTGGGGGTTTTGGGGGTTAAGTCAAGCAAGAGGTGTGCAAAACGAAGCCAATGAATTTGACTAAATTGAAACAGCAAATTAAAACAATAATAGTCGATTCCGACTTTGGCCCTTCAGGCCGCAATGAATAATTTTCTGATCAGGTGTCGCAGATGCGTGAATGAGCATGGACGCCCTCTACGGTCTATCATTTTCAAAACCAATTAAATAAAATTGAATTATCTGAACAAAAAAAAATAAACGGAATACATCAGTTAAAAAAAAGCTATTTAAATTTCTTATTGCAGCGCAATTGAAATGCTACTCTGTTCAAAAGAACGATTAACCCATGTAGTCTTAATTTCTAATCATGCAACCAGCAGCATTGAATTCACGAATATCTGACATTTGATAGACAGACGGACACTGCTTAATCGTCTTAGGCATGAACACATCACGACATGAAACGCCTTTGGTTAAAGATCCCTGATACTTTAAACGCTTCTTCCTGGGTGTTTCATTTTAGTCGTATAAAATATTGTGTTCTTATACTGCCCTCAGTTGAAGGGATAAAGACTGGCTAATTCGTTAGGTATATGTAAGTAAACTCACCTAACACAAATTTTTATGGTGATTTGTTTGCATTTCATTTGAAATTTTACAATTAACAAGGCAGGTAACATTTGTATATATGTGGTACAGTAAAAATATATCCATTATTTTTCCAATAGTTGGCTTTAGCAATCTCTATCTCGTTTTGTGTAAGTGCGATCGGATTACAATAGATGGCGTTTTAAGGTTAACTCAATATTGTTTGACTCAATATTGTTTGAATGCGCTCCTAAAATAGACACTAGCAATGATAAAATACGACATATTTTACAAATTTTCTTCTACAAAAGCGCAAACGCAAGTCAGGCAGCTAAAAATATGAATAATGCTTATTGTCTTGATACTGTAACAGTCCATCGTGCACAATATTGGTTTCATTGATTGAGTACCGGAAATTTTGATGTCAGAAATGCAGCACGCTCTGGAAGACCAATTGTCGGAAACCTCCATAGTCTAATGGAAATTGTCGAATCCGATCGCATTGATCCCATTGCGCTGGTACTAAATATTGCACAATAAATCTATAAGAACTGCTTGAATAAGACTGGATACAAAAAAAAAAAAAAAAAAACTGGGCGCCACACGAGTTAAAGCAAAAAAAACTCATGGACCAAATTTCTATCTGCGAATTTCAGCTGAATCGCAATAAAACTGATCCATTTCTAAAACGGATGGTAATGGGTGGTGAGAAGTGGGTCATTTACGACAACATCAACTGAAAACGGTTGTGTTAGAATCGCGGTGAACCGAAACACTCGGTGGCCTAGCCAGCATTGCCGATCAGAAAGATTTTACTGTGTTTGGTGGGATTGCCGTTCCCCTGCAGACAAACTTTTAATTCGGATCTATGCTGTGAACAATTGAACTTTCTGGAAGAAGCTATAGTCCAAAAGCCGCCAGCTCCGACCAAAGAGAGAGGAATTATAGTCCTTCAGGACATTTGCCATTGGAAATTTAGCGCCACGCTTTCTTATTGCGGTAACTGGTTTCAGTTTTGGTTCAGATTCAGAAAAGAATTTGTATATAGCTATACTTTCGTTTCAAGTTCTTGAACCAAAATACCTGTTTCATTATGTTTTGGCGGAGAAACAGAATCAATGTAGATTTTCAGTTAAGAAATGAGCCAATGGCTGAAGTAAATAATTGTTTCTAATGTGAACAAACTTCTAATGTTCACTTAAATTAATTCACAAACCTAAAACGAAACTGTAATTCCTTTCGAACGGTCAAATAATGAACGATTCATGTAGAGACGCATAAACCTTAGCTTGCGGTGATATGTAAAGTAAATAATGCTGTACTGTATGTAGGGTACTTAAAGTCAATAAGTATTAAAGCAGAAATGTGTACTGCTAAGGAAGAAACGTAAAATGACGATTTAATTTTTCCTGCAGAAATTGTACAGACTAAAACTTACAATTAAATACATCTTTGGCTTATACTCATTCATCATCTCTACGCCTGATGGATATAATCGGTACCTACATAAATTTGTATCTCGAAGCAACAGACGACGTAATTTAAGGTAAGAGTCATTTATTTCATTTGAATTTGTTAGCCATTCCTCTTCTAAAGCAACTCTCACCTTATTAGAGACAAATAAAAATAGAAAGACAAACAGATAGACGGACGGGCCGACCGACAGATAGACCGACCCACTCGCACATGTCAAAATCTTAACAAAAGTAGTGGAAAGAAAATCGGAATGTGTATTCCGTTTTGTGATTTTCTCCCCCTCAACAAAAATGACAACAACCACATTGGAGCATAACTTAAATAAAACAAATTTGAGGTTAATTAAGTTTGACACCCATTGTCTCAGTGTCCGTCTGTCCGTCCGTGTGTCTATGGGCGAGAATAGTTTCGAACTTGAGGCACTCTTATTCATCGGGCTATAGTCTGGAAGAAGCGGGTAGTGGGGTCTATACCCCTCAGAGTATCTTTAACCTTTCGAATGCATTATGGAAATAAGTAAATAGATTCCAAATTGAAAATGAAATTTCACTTGGGAAAATAGAAATATTGCCGATGTGGTGATGTTGATGACGGTGTGACGGCACAAATCTTAAAGCAATTTGAGTTTATGGGTTTCGAACAAGCAACGGTTTTGTTTAGCTAATGATTTGTTGATTTTCAAAACCATCGACAAGTTGAGATTGGCTAAATAGAATGTGCGGTTGGTTCGATGGATTGTTAGGTGGATAGGGAAGAGTTTTAGTGTTGTTAATAGAAATTGGCAGCGAATAGAATAAACCAAAATAATTATGTGTAATTTATGTTAGTCCAATAAGAATTTTGGATATCATTGCGGTTATTTGTTATGGAATGCATTCAACACTTGTGCAGTTGCTTAGTTCTTTTGGTGTGCCGGGAATCCGGAAATTATCGAAAGGGATTAAAGAATTTTAACTATATGTTAGAAATAACAAATTACGCAGCACAGAAATTTCAGTAAAGAAAAATATACGAGGTGGCTGAAGTGATGTGATGAATGGCTAAGTTATTCTCACTGGAAACTTTACAGATGTGATCAGGCCTGTGCTTCAGCGCAATGTGCTCACTGCCGAGAATATCGCTTCTGTTAGTGAAAGTGCGGCGATATTCCGAATTTGTCCATTCCCCGATGTCCTTAGCAATAGAGCCTATATACTACGGCTCATTTTGACGTATCTTGCCTTTGGATTTGCACCTTTATCCATACAGAGTTCAACTCCGTAGTCGTAGATATGCTGTTTCGGTGCTACAGCTACAGGATTTCAATGCTAATTTTTCAAACAAAATTGTCTTTGTTTTATGTCAACAAGCAAAATTATCACATTTGGGGTTCGGAGAACCCAGAAGTGATTGTGAAAAAGCCATCGCACCCGGAAAAATTGACCGTTTGGTGCGCATTATGATCCGGAGGTGTAATTGAGCCGTATTTTTTTCGAAAATTAGAAAGAACCCACTTCTGCAAGCAACGTAATAATGATTAATAAGAATGCAACAACTGGATGAGAGTATAAAAACCTACGTTATAGACCCGATAATATGTACGAGGTGTGTTCAAAAAATAAGGTGAATTTTCAAATTTCGCGGTCTAGGTACATTCGACTTTTGAATATTATTATTATTATTTTTTTTTTTTTTTTTTAGTGTTGAGTTGTTTACGAGAGACATAAATAAGACAAGTGCTTTGCGTGTTCGGCGATTTTCTGCTATCGAAAAAAATGGATCAAAGAAGTTGCATCAAATTTTGGCATACGGTGAGAGTACTTGAATAAAAAAAATGTTTACAAGTGGTACAAGCTTTTCACAGAAGGTCGAGAATATGTGAATGACGACGCTCGCTCTGGACGCCCTAGCACAACCGATGAAAATGTCGAGAAAGTGAAGAAAATTGTTATGGGGAATGGTCGAATCACAATTAGACAAGTTGCTGAGGATGTCGGCATATCGGTTGGCTCCTGTCAGGCAACCTTTTCAGAAATTTTGGGCATGAAACGCGTGGCGGCGAAGTTCGTTCCAAATTGCTGAAAAGCACGCCACGTTCGATCAAATGTCATGGTTTTGATCACTGTTTTCTTCGATTATCATGGCGTAGTGCATCAGGAGTTCTTACCATAAGGCCGCACGGTAAATAAGGAGTATGACCTTGAAGTTATGCTCCGTTTGCGTGAAGCAAAATGAAAAAAATTCCCCGAAATGTGGGACAAAATCATGGCTTTTGAATCATGATAATGCATCTGCTCACTCATCTTTGCTTGTGAGAGAGAGGATTTGGCCAAAAGCAACACCGTTATCATGCCTCAGCCACCGTATTCACCAGATTTGGCCTCCTGCGACTTTCTCCTGTTTCCAAGATTGAAGAGACCCATGAAAGGACATCGTGTCGCGTTTTGCGACGATTGAGGAAATAAAAACGAATCGCTGAGAGAGCTGAAGGACATACCAAAAAGTGCATATCAGAACTGCTTCGAGGAGTGGAAAAAAAACGCTGGCACAAGTGTATTATATCTGATGGGGACAACTTTGAAGGAAATAAAATAGAATTTGGTGAATAAATAAATATTTTTTGAGAAAAATGAAAATTCCTCTTTTTTTTAACACACCTCATATAGCCATCAACTCAGATCACTCCTGATTGAATTATCAATACCCTTATGTCTGTCTGATTGGATTATTTTTCGGCAGAAACAAAACCCACTTTTTTATTGCGCCTGATATTCACGAAACTCTTAAGAAATTTCGCATCCATCCAAAAAAATAAAAAATTCCAAAGATGTGCATCTCCTAGACAAGAATACACTAAAATCTGTACTTCATGTTTATTAATATCGGAATAATTTTAATTTCTTAATATGTACATGTTCTTTAACATACATCCCCTTAAGCGTTTTGTTAACATGTTAATGTTTGCCTACATCGGTCACAAAACTACTTACCAGTAATTTAGTTTCTTCCATTTATGTATTAAATTCTATAATCTGTTTAAAATATCTCCACCAACCCGCTCGAGGGAGACTTCCCCTCATTTATTAATTCTTAAGATATATTATACAAAATTACGGTCAAATGAGCCGAAATGGCAAAAACAAAGAAAAGAAATAATTTCGTGGTGTGGGAAAAATATTTCATATTTTTGAATGACAGCTTATCGCTGGAAGCTGTAAATCCATAGGAGAGTTTTTTAGTACAATAACCCGTTCGGTACAAAGATGAAGGGAAAACTCGCATTTGGAATTGAACTGATAATGTGGATAAATTCAAGGTTATGTACCAGAGTGAACATGGGATAATGCTTTTAAATATTGCGCTGGCAATTTTGAACACGGAATTATGCAGATTTTTGAAAACATTATCATGATTATAACAGAAAATGACAAATGATGTTTAATATCTGTTTTTGAATTCAACTCACTAAATGCGTTTGTGTTTTTGGTTTTTTTTGTTTTTTTTTTTTTGCTTGATTATTTTTATCCAACATATTCTGAGTAATGAACAATGGCTAGAAGAAAAGGAAGAGGTTAAAATGATTTAAATTATAATTTACTTTAAAATCAATATTTTGTTTGTGCACTTTTTTTACATATACATTTATTTGGAAATTCATGTAAAAGTTGATCATCAATCAGCCCTAATGATAAAGGGAGTGTTCCCTCCAATGTTCGTCATGATCATTAACAAATGCTAAAGGCATAAATGCTATATTTGATACATTAAGTACATAAACTTATTATAAAAATACTTGCAGTAAAGAGCATAATTGTTAAGCGAGCTAATGATTAATTGTTATTTTGTATTTCGATTTAATGTACTAGTATATGGACACGTTTATACAATGTGTACAAAAGCATAAGATAGCATATTTCTTAAAAAGGTATGATAACTTTTAATCAGTACAAGAATTTCAGTTAGGTAAACTATCTCACACTAACTTCCGCCAACGTATTTTTGCTTTGCTCTTAGTGGAGTGAGCAAAGCCAGAAGGGGAGTGATAAACAATTCGTTTGGGCGAAGCTACAATGAATTATATCAATTAAAGCCCCGTATAAGAAGCAAAACTCCTACCTTTCTGCAGTCCCCCGTGTTGGGAAATGCGGAGGGGCCAACAATTTTTGCTCAATCGGCTAACTTGTACGTATGGTAACCTAGGGGGCGTGGCAATGCACAATAATTTCATTCTCAGTACTAACTTTCTGATATGCGCTCAATGATACTGAGTATAGTGCAATTTAGCGAAAGAAACGAATCAAGGAAGACAACAATCAATGTGGCAACAGTTTAAAAAAATACTTTTTGGTGAAAAGTGGCAACTATTTTAAACATATGTTTTAAGTTTGAAGCCATCAAAAGTAAACGATCTCATTGAATTTGTAAACATTAACAAAATCGGTTACCGCCATCTAAATCAATATTTTTTTTTGAAAGGTCTCTGTCCAACCAATATTAAAGACAAGATAGATTCTACTCTGAGGGAGCTTACGACTGTAAAATATTGGGTAGCAGATTTCAAACAACGCCGAACAAGCTGCCAAGACGAACACCCATGTCTCAGCTATGGTCATAAATCGATGCAAAAATTCGGCTTTATTATGATGAAACATCGTCAAATATTATACTGAAACATCTTCACGACGCTGTTCTATTGAAAGCAAACGCGGCACCCATCTTGCGCACAGCTTTCTCGCCTTTAAATTTTTGGTCAATATATGATGTATAGCACTTATTGAATATCATCCAGTACTCTCTTGTGGATGTCTGACGTGAACGCCTCAACTGTTCGACAACTACGGTCTTCGTGTTGGCAGCTAGTACGGTCTCGTTTAAAGTCTGCTACCCAATATTTTACAGTCGTAAACGAAGGAGAACATTCCCCTAAAGTAAAATCCAGCTTGGCATTAATATTGGTTGAACCAAGACGCTTTAAATGGGAATATTGAATTACATAACAGTGTTCAATTTTTAAATGTTAACAAATCCACTAAGATCGTTTATTTTTGATGGTTCAGATAAAAGTACTGAACAACGTGGGGTCCCGAAACTTAAAACATATGTTTTATAAGATTTCCACTTCCTACCAAAATAATTTTTTTCAAACTACTGGCACCATCTATACGTCAGATAAGCTGGTTTTGGGACCTCCCTCATATGTATGAAATTTAGAAAAGCCCAATATTTTGCCAGATGCAAGGTGACAGTTGTAAACGGGTAATATCGGTCCTCTTCTTCTGGTACCTCCCATAGTAATTCACTGATTTCCCGAGATTCGTTTTCCATCATTAATTTTTAAACCACTGATTGAAATAAACTAAATTTTTGTCCTTTTCATTGTTTTGTAATGCTAGGTTAAACTTAATAAGGTAGGCCCAAAGGAAGGGAATCTTCTGGTACCTTCCACACAAATTGACTGATTTAACCTAAATATTCTTAGCTTAGTATCTTTCAAGTAGTTGTACGAAGTTCATTCATATTTGGCACACATCAGTCCTTTCATAACTTTGGTTCTAAGAATAAAAACCAATGGCATCGGCATGCGCCTTCTGGCACCTAACGTACAAATAACCGATTCAATCCATTCTTAAATTCATATATGGTTGAGCAACTAAGTTCTCGCTGTTTTTTTTTATAATAATGCATCTTTATTATGAAAACATGTTTGCAAATGGTTCATTGAAAGTATTGCAAATCCCCAGCTACTACTTTTTCCCATCTTTCTGGGAAAGCTTGAATTCTGTCACGGCATGACTGTTCATCGTTTGAATCTGACCATTCCTTGATGTCATCATATGGGTGGAACTACTGGCTAGCCAGACTATATGGCACCGAACGGAAAAAGTGATAATCGGACCGCGCAATATCTGCAAAATTTGGCGGATGGCGTAAAACTTCCATTTCAACGTTTCCAGGCAGGTTTTACTGGGCTTGGCCACGTGAGGCCGAGCGTTGCCATTCTGAAGAATCACTTTTTCGTGCCTCTCTGCGTATTGTGGGCGTTTCTCTCACAGAGCTCCGCAATTATTGAAGTCGGTACCTATACCCAGTGATGGTTTCTCTTGATTTCAACAGTACGTAATAAATAGCACCTACCTGGTCCCACCTAGTACAGAGCATATACTTCGAAGCGTGAATATTCGGCCGAGGCGACGACGTAGAAGCATGATCGGGCAGCCCCATGACCTTCTTTTCTTTAGATTGCTGTAATGAATCCAAATTTCATCACTCGTTACAATACGATGAAAAAACCCCTTCCTTTTTTGTCACTGAAGCAGTTGATCACAGGCGAAAAAAAACACGCTCAACGTACGGTCGTCAACATCAGAATCATCGTCTTTAAAGCGACGGAACCAATCTCAGCACGTTGTTCCACTAAAGCAGCATCTCCGTAAACGTTTCAAAGCTCTCAATAAGCTTCAGCCTCCATTTTTTTCGATTGAAACAAGAAAATCAATACTTCCCGCATATGACGATTATGTGTCACAAAATCGAACATATTGACACAACGTCAAAAGCTTGGCTCATGATGTTTGGATTATGGCAGGATCGACTAGCACTTACAGCTGGCGCCATCTATTGGCAAACAGTGGGAACTTACTTGCGCACCTAATATTTTATTCAATTGAACAGTATTCAGCACACGGTAAGCCTTGGCCGAAATAGATTTCGAAAAAGAAAATGGGCTGTATTGACACGCCCCTTCTGGTACCGTCAATTCAAATTGACCGAGTTTCCAAAATTTAATATTTTCTTTGCGATTTTTAATTAGCATAGCGTAGCGGCCTCGATTTTTGTCTATTCAATTAACTGATAATTCTTGCAAAATTTGCGAAAATTCGACCATACAAATGACCTGTTTAGCCCATATAGTTTTAGCTTTACGTCATTCAAACACTTGTACTGAACTCAGTCAAATTTAAAATTTTAAGTTCTGAGAATGAAAACAGAGGCCATAACCACACTTGTTAACGCACATTTCGTCCGATTTGTATACTTTTATATAAAGTAAACGTAATCCTTAATTTGTAGGCTGCTGTCTCTTATAATTTGAACAAAATCTACGGGTTAACCACGCTCAGCTTGAAGCTGCCATAAAAATATAATAATAATAATAAAATTAGTCGTTTAAATGCAAATTTATTAATACAAACTGGCCACTTCACAAAAAAAAGTGATGCTTCTATAATTTCTAAGCGAAGTGCTTTAAACCTCCAATTTTGCTGCTTTTATTGTGTTTTAATTCAAAATACTTTTGGTACAAACTTAGCGGCTTATCACGAGCTACTGGCACTTCTTATGGTTTTGAATCAAACCAAAGGCAGTATGGTGAAGGTATAAATAACTCAGTTCACATGACTGGAATTTATGTATTGGTTTTCGGTAATTTTTTTTTTCTGAAAACTTCCTGGTTTCGGTTGGCATTCACAGTTATAGTGTGTTTCCCTAATTGGAACTGTCTTAGTACCAACGTTACTAGCTTATTCTGAAAATAGTTACCACATGAACAGTCGTCTACTTTACCTTCAACCCACGTCGTACAATCTGACATTAATTTTTTCCATTGATTAATGTAGTAAACGTTATAGGTGTGATAGCAAATTGGAAATAGAAACAAATTAGAAATATCCAACGAATTCTACGGAAAAAAACAGTCAAATTTCCCTATTAAACAAGGTGAACTGATGTAGTTACAGAACTAGCATAACGACAGCTACAACAAAAAAACAAAAATTAACTAACAACAAAATGTGGCACAGCATGTGCCGAACAAATTAACAAAATTACAGCGGTACAACAACAGCAGAAAAACTGCTGTTTTTAATGTTAGAGAAGCATTACAATGACAGCATGGGTGGGGTGTGGAATAAGTGAATAAGTGCTACGCTACGCACTTCACACGACAACAGCAAAAACAATTTGATTTTATGCTACAACGAAAAATGGTTGTAATTATTACTGGTATTGTAATAAAAAAACAGCTCAAAAATGGGTCTTAATGAAACTACTGACAACCGCTGTTGTGGCAGAGAAGCTTTTGGCTGCCATTCCGCTAAATGTTTCCTAAAATCATAATTTTTAATGATGGCCTTTATGTCAAAAACAATTACAATTATTTAAATTACTATAATACAAGAACCATTAGGTTACCCTACACTTTTCGGGGGAAATATTTTAAAATATTTGTTCTGTAGTTTATACACATTAGTAAGAATTTTAAATAGTCTTACTTGCAGAAATAAAGTAAATGTTAAAATATAGCAAAGACTGTTTAGCTTTTTACGATTCTGTCATAAACTTTAATGTTGTCTCCAATACGTTCAATACGCATGCGTACCACCAAGCAGTGAACAAAACTGTTTTCCTTAGTACAGCAATTGAAATAAGAAATATTTGTTTTTCCTGTATTTATTTCGCCCTGTATGTATTTCGATTATATATGAATTTGAAATTGTCTTCAGGGGTGAAATTTATCAGAATGCTAACCTAACTTGAACTCAAAAACCGCTTTTGGCTGAAGATATTGATAAAACCTGAATTCAAAACCCGATTTTGGCTAAAAATATTGATCAAACCTGAATTCAAAAACCGATTTTGACTGAAAGTATTGATCAAAATCGAGCAAGATATTGTGTGAAGTTAATGTTTTTGCTAACGTTGTAAAAATGTTGTAAAGAACTCCTACAACCTGTACGACAAATTTCCATTTATTATGACTTAATAGGGAAGACCCAAATACGGGGTGACACACAAATCGTGCTACAAACACAAGACGGAGGCTAATGAGCACCATTGTTTAAAGGTGTTGTAAGAGTTTTCTATCCAGAACGGCGACAAAGACATATCCTTTTCAATAGAATTTGGCTACAGCAAAATTGAGCATAGCCAGACCGGTTATGGCGGAGCTTCAACGAAAATTCCTAAACGAATTATTATCCAGATACTCTAGTCTCCGCTGCTCCGCTCCTCCAAGGTCACTTGATCTGATACCAACAGACTTTGTTTTATGGTTTTATGTCAAGCAAGAGATGTACAGAATGAAAGCAAGAAATTTGACTAAATTGAAGCAATCCATTAAAACAATAATTGAGGCGATCCCGACTTCAACCCTTCAGAACGCAATGAATCATTTTTTGATCAGATGTCGCATATGCTTGAGTGAGCATGGACGTCATTTACGGTTTATCTTATTCAAAAAATGTTGGATATATATGATAAAATTAAGTTTTCTGTACAATAAAAAAAGTAAATTAAATACATTGTTTAGAAGAAAATGTTATTTGAGTTCTTTTCTTGCTCAATTTGTGAGGCGCCAAAAGATTTAACCATTGGATCATTTAATCAGATTTTATATATAAATTAGATTTCAATACCACTCTTTAGCATTTCAACATTTTTTGTAGCCTTATTTCGATATACGTTTTCTAAAATTTTGACATTTTAGATACAAAACTTTTATGTATTTTCAAGCACTTCAAGTGATGGTTGACAAAATTCGCAGTCACCAGCGTCAACAAGCAAATCGCTAATGGGGCTTGGAGAACCCAGAAGTCATTGTGGTAGAGCCGTTACAATCGGAAAAAGTCACTATTTGATGCGCATTGTGGTCTGGGGGTGTCATTGGGTCGCATTATTTCGGAAACTACCTCAATAAGATTCGCTGCTGCAACCCATCCACAGGCAGTCATTTAAATGGCCTTGTATTTCGTTCATAATGTTAAGGTCCATTATAAAGAAATAGAAATTTCATCGAAATCATAGCTTTTTGTGTGCTATATTTAATTTCACTTTTGAAACTGAAAAAATACTAACCCTATGTTATCATATCAAAATTAACATTGGCCAAGTTTTAGACAAAGCGGGTATACCAATTTTAAATTAGACGAGCGATTGAAGATTTGTGAATCAAACAAGTGGAATGAGGTCAAAACTTAACAGGAGCAAACAGTTCGTCTTAAGTTTACATAGGGTCGCATATAAGTAACGTTAAGATATGATCAGTGAATACATTTTTTTAAGTCTTTTTTTCGTCTCTTTATAGAATTAACTAAATAATACTTTGAAAATTTATCATGGCTCAGCAAAGAACAAAGAACCAAAGTTGTTCAATTTTACTTTGAAAGTCAGCATTCAATTATTCAGATCGTATCGAAATTTCTTTCATGTTCGAAATGCTCCTAGCGCTCCAACAATTCACCGATTGGTTCAGCGTTTTGGGCAACAAGGGGCTGCCTGTGATCTTCCGCGTGCTGGAAGACCTAGTGCATTTCGAAATGAAATGACCATTGCTCAAGAGCAAACAAGTATTGAGGAAAACCCCGAAACTTCCACCAGGCGACGTTCTCAACAGTTAGAGATGTCTACATCTTATATGTTACATCTTTTCCCATATAAGATGCGATTGGTTCACGAGTTGACCAATTGATGCACAAGAACGCATTCAATATAGTCGCCGTTAACGTTAATGTAGCGCCGCCCTTTATAAAATGTGTTCTAGTTTTATGCAAAATAAAGTTTTCAAAAGTGAAAGTGCACAGAAATATAATTTGCAGATTTATCAGTAATCACGCATACAGTTGGAGTGATGCCTTAAAAAGCCTTTTGATCTCATCATTCCTTCTGTAAATTTTCAGACAAGTGGCCGAACCGAAAACGATTTCTCCTCGTACATAATCTAGCAATTTATCTACATATAATTTTTAGCGTAATATCTAATGTTTTTAGAAATTTTCAGCAACTTGTTCTTGTTGTCAGTTGTTCCTTACAAATGTATACAAATTGTATTTTTTCCCTAAATGGTAAAAATATTAGAACATTCCAAAAAATTCTATTTTTAGAAAAGGTGGATTTGGTTTAGTTGTGGGTAAGTTTTTTGATAGTGGATCTATTTATGCTTCTCGTGGTCCCAATATCGTGGACGATGCTCTATCCTATCGCCATATAAGCCGGCATATCTAGAACGTCATTTTTTCATTCATATAGTAATGGTTTTGCCCGATATTCAAGGAAAATATTAAGATTTTATATAATTTTTTGACCACTAAATTCACAATTAGAGCGATTTCTTAAAATGTAAATATGTTTGGTCGGCCAAATTGAGGAGAAAAAAACACACAAAATCTCTGGACAGACTCCGTTGACACGCGGCGTCTGAATGATTTGGGGGACGATGTACCGACTGTTCGCCATATAAGTGGGTTTCGATTTTGTACCTTAATAGTGGAAACTTATATCTTGATGTAGTTTTCAATAATCAGGGAGGCCCATTTCAAAGTGTATAAGTTGGAGTGCTCATTTCTAGAAATTGCTTACTACCAATGTCTTATATACTGCTTTTAATTTCCTAAAAATGTGGAAAAAATTCTAGGAAGCAATCACTTTTCTAGAAGTGGTTTCAGTCCTTATATAGGCAAATTTTTTCTCGCTATTCTGATGCGACCCAATTCGGAGGTTAGGCTGACCATGATCCATGCGCATGAAATGTGAAATATTTTTGTTCTAATATTTGCACTTCCAGTTCACGTAGTCCATTTTCATTTCTAAAAATAAGTTTACTGAATACCTGATTTGTGGCAAATTATATTCAACTTAGTACAATTGAATTAAAGCTAAAGGGTGATTTTTTAATCGTATTTTTTTTTAAATCAAATAAAACACTCAAATTTGCATCATATATTACAACTTTTTATTGGAATCGATAAATTGGTCTTTGCCTTTTAATTTTTAAAGATAATTACATGTAAATGTTGTCCGCGGCTCCGTCTCAAAATGTCCATTAGGAAGGTCCAATTTTTCGTCACTTTTTCGAACATTACAGTCCGTAATTCCACAAATATCGCGTGTTATGTTATCCTGTAAGGCTTCAATAGAGTTCGACTTGTCCACATAGACTAACGACTTGACATAACCCTACAAGAAATAATCTAGAGACGTTAAACCGCAAGATTTTGGGGGCCACCCACAGGGCCAAGTCGAGAAATAAGCTGCTCACCAAATTCATCCCTCAACATATCCATTGTTTTACGAGCAGTGTGGCATGTTGCACCGTGCTGATGAAACCACATGTCAACCAAGCTCAACTCAGCCAATTGGGGCAAAAAAAAAAATCGCGTATCATGGCTCGATATCGTTCGCCGTTGACGGTCGTCAACTATAATACGACACATTACGACGAATTAGAAGTTAGGGGGTATGTATTGAACTTCGGAAAATCGGTCAAGCGGATGCTATAAGGAGAATAAAAACAGCGTCAATTTTCATCTCCAGAGTCCAATTTACGAAAAGCTTATAGTGCGAAAAAGGCCTTAGAATATATGGGCGAAACGGGACATTTGTATAAGAGATACAGAGTGGCGCACCAATTGCACTACAATAATTCAAACAACATTTTTTTAATCAACGTACTCGTATTTCACTTATTTATTTTTTTATTGTATAGAAATAATAATAAATAACTCATTGGTTTTGAAGATGATAAACCGTTAACTACCTCTATGCTTATTCACACAATTGCGACACTTGATCAGAAAATTGTTCATTGCGGTATCGCCTCAATTATTATTTTAATGGACTGCTTCAGTCAAATTCCTTGGCTTCATTTTGTACACCTCATGGTTTACATAACCCCAGAAAGAAAAGGCTGCTGCAGTCAGACCAGGTGACATTGGGGCAAGAGAAAAGTGCAGTTTCTGCATATTAATTTGTTTGGGAATTTTCTTTGGAGTTTCGCCATAACCACTCTGCCTATGTGTGCAGTTGTTTCATCCATTAAATGTTGTCGAAACGGATGCGTATTCGGCGCAGTTCTGGGTAAAAAAAACTCCTTCAACATCTTTAAATAAGGATCCTCTGTTATGTGTTTGTTGCACGATTCGTGCGCCTACCTGTAGTAAAAGAAGCTTGTTTAATACGTCAATTTTCTAAAATGTTGACAAGCTAATGCTTGGAGTGAAGAGATATCTAAGTTATTGCAGTCAGTCAGAAATATCTGTAGAGGCGTGACTGTTTTCATTCTCACTTACAGCTTTACCATGATTTTAATGTGTACTAAATTGTAATCTATTTATTGCAATAGCAAAAATATATAATTTGTGTAGGAGGTATCAAAAAGGATTTTGTTATTTGATCGAATTTTAAACAATATTAAATAGAATTGCAAATTAATGTGATGGAAAGAGATATATATGACCGACTTAACTCATATGTTCTTATCTCCATTCACAACTTCCAATCAATTGTACCCAACTCATTCCAATTTGTCTTTTGCCAAGCGTTTAGTGATCTAAATTCTGGGAACGAAAATGGGCGATGTTGCCATGACCATTCTAGTATCTTTCATACAAGTTAACTGACTTATCGAAATTTGATTTTCCACTGCAGTCCCTAAGTCTTAACTTGAACTTACTTAAATTCTCTTCAATTATGTTGCGTTGTTGCGTTGCGACCTTGGGCTAAGCATGGGAAGAAGATTACCTGATCACTGTAGTGTTTATCAGGCCAAAATTTTAGCCATTAAGGAAGTGGAAGAATGGCTAAAATATAAGGTCCTCACTACAGTGGGGATTAACTTAGTCTCCGACTGTCAAGCTGCCATTAAATCTCTAGATTCTGTCTTCCTGAACTCAACATCAGCCCTGAAATTCCGCAGATCTCTTAACGAGATGGCTTAGCACTTCAATAATCACCTTATGTGGGTGCCGAACCACAGGGACATACCAGGGTACTGCAGAGCAGACGAACTGGCAAGACTGGGAACAACTCCGGCAGAGTTGGAGTCTGTGGACATGCCTCTAGCCATTTGTAAGCTTTTACTGCGAGATAGAGCACATTTAGCAGCAAATGGTAGGTGGGCGTCTGCCCGGGGCTATAATCAATCCAGAGAGATTTGGCCTCGCCTTGATCTGAAGCGTTCGCACAAACTGCTGTTGCCATCAAAATCCGACGTCTCATTACTTGTATCCGCCAAGACGTGATACTGTCTGATTGGAAGACATGCAATGAGATTGAAGGTTGCGACTAGGGACTTCTGCTGGAGTTGTGAGGATGAGGAGGAGGAGGAGTCCATAGAATACTTTCTGTGCAATTGCACCTACCTGGTTAATAGTCGGGGATCAACACTGGCTTCCTATTTCTTTAGGGACCTGAGAGATCTGAACGATATAGGTATTGCCCAACTTAAGAGCTTCTTGAGACGTTCAGGATGGTTCAACGGGAGAAACTAGGGACATCCATATCTCTAGCTTCCGTGGTATCACAATGGACTATACAGTCTAAGTAAGTCTGTCTATTCAGACTGCCGCAGTGACCTAACTTAACCTATATTGCGTTATATTTCTGTTAAAAATTTACAGAATTATTATGATATCTCCCATAAAAAGTATTTTATTTTTTATCTTACATATTAACACATTTATACATTTCATTCAATTCCACTGAATTCAGAAAAATTAAGGTCGCATCAAACATTTAGTGCTGCAAATGAAAATAGATTTCACTGCTACGTCCCTTAGGGTACCACACATGCAAATTGACCTATTTAGCAAGTTGAAATTATGATCCTTTTATTGCTCTTTACTTCCGAGTAAAAGGATGTTGGATGAAGGTATATGTGAGATAGTTCATCTGACTGAAATTTCTATGTTGATTTTGCTGTATCGTTTAATATACGTGTTCATTTCTTCTGGTGAAGAGAAGTGAGAGAGCTAATTCTTTGAAAAAGGCCAATTTAGTGGAAAGAAAACTTACCTTTGCACAATGATGACAGACCATTTCATTAAGTTATCATTGCGAACGAATTTCACACCAAAAACTGAACAAATGTCATCGAACAACAACCGTACTCACGCTAAAATGGCTACGACTAGCTTTTTTCTCTTTGTAAGAAACTGAAATTATCTTTGCAAGGCGCTCGTTTCAGTCGATAGAGGGTAGAAAAAGGTATTTTAAATTTTTGTATTTCGGAAAGTTGCCTCCTTTGAAAATAATACTATAACAAATAATAAATGTTGTATGTTTATTAACCAATTTCCTGTACATTTTTTTGACAGAGTATGTAGCCCACAACTTATGTATGCATTGTTTTTCTGAACTTGTTATAGGTGAGTTTCCAAACAAATTGTTTTAGTAGTAATTTTAGTACAATATAGATGTCGCCTTACAAAT
>JAHXMU010027096.1:0-15409 GCA_019455685.1 Philornis downsi | reverse complement strand
AGATTGCCAACCGCCAAATTTTTATTTTTTTCTTTGATTTTTTTTTTAAAAACATGGGTCCGTCGAATATGGACAACCCTGTACATTACATTTTGAAAATTCGACAAAAGTATTGAACTGTATTGATCATTCACTTCTAAGCTTATAGAGAAATGTGGAATACTGGAAAGTAGCTAAAGGCATTTTCAGATGTGTTAGGAACTGTATAATTTCAATTGATTGTAAATCAATAAATCGAGTTGAATATATATGTTGATTTTTTACACAATTTTATTAAATACAAAATGAAAAAATCATAGTAAAGGCAATGTTATGTATATTTTGTGTATTTGTTTAATAATATATATATAAAATATAATATATCAATATAATAAAATATATATCAATAAAAAAAAAAATATATCAATAAAATAAATTGATGTTATTGATCAAACAGAACATTTGCAAGATACGCTGAAAACTCCAATTTAAATACGCAGAGAATAAGAAGATTTTGAGCTAATTATTTTTTTATTATTTTTGGTTATGAGCTAATTATATTTTTTAATAAAAAAGGATTTACAAAAAATGTTTCATGTTTGTAAGAAAATGTGAAATAAAATAATAATGCATTCGTTAGAAGAAAGTTTAAGGTAATCATTCTTTAAATTTTCTTTACCAAGGTAGCGAGTGTGTTGTTAATAACATTTACCAAGAAATTATCAGAAATTACCCCCTGTTTTATATGTACTATAAATTCCAACAATTCAGGTAATCGTATATAAATCTTACCAAATAACTGTCAAAAATGCGAATTAAAAAAAAAAAACGGTGCAATTTCTTGCACATGAACTTCAAATTGAGTTATTTTGATATTTATAAAGTACGGATTCAAATGTCTTCAAATGTATGTGACTCTAAATAAAGCTAGAAAGTACCTCCAAAGTATAACGTATATTCAAGCCCCTCTTTTTATTAACTAAACGAAAATAATATGATCTTATCTCCAGAGTTTATTTTCACTATATCCTTTCTACTTGTTCCAATTTTTTTTCGCAAAATATAACATTTTTTTCTTTTTGAAATGTCCACTCAGAGAGAACAAAATAAAAAATTCAATTTTAAAAATTGATTTTGGCCAGAAAATCCGGTCATATGAACCACAGATCGATGACACAAATGACATTAGTTTAGTCACAGTTGCAAATTAGGTACGAGACTTCTGTTCACAATTTCGAAAAGATTAAACTAGTTTACGTTTGTACATTTTATTTAGTCTAAAGCCATCTCATATGTTTTAATAAACAGCATTTAGAATTAGCATCTGCTGCAGGCGTTCGTTTACTTAAGAGTTCAAGAAACTTTTCACATAAATTTTAAACTTAAGACGATTTTTGTTTCGCATTTTGACGTTTGTTTTTCTAAATGATTATTTCATTTCATTATTTATACACAATTGCATTAGTGAAATGCATTGTGGGTTTGGAAAAAGTAAAAACTTGCAATATCTACAATCTGCCGTCCCCACCCACAATAACAAAAGTATCAACAAATTATGGTTTTGATTTTACATTACATTCAATTATACAATTATCATCCCACTTTTATCGATTCTTTCTTGTGAAGAAAATATCAATTTTGCTTCCAAAAATATATGTCAGGTGACTCGAAAATTACCGTTAATTTCCGATATAACTAATTAACTCATTTGCTGCGCTCAAGTCTATCGAATATTTTGTTTAAATTTGATTCGGCGTAAGCCATTAAAGAAATCAGACGTTAACAAAATCCTAAACATAATACAAAGAATAACGATACATAAATACTGCCAAAATACAGACGGAGAGCTCTTTACAAAATAGATTCTTACAAATAATAAAACAACTCAATGATACATCAATTTGCTATTGCTGTTGGGTTGTAATAAACCAATGTCACTAAATTTCTTATAGATCAACATACCCGATTTGCGGGCAGATTCTATACGATGACCATCGCCCGAGTGATTGTGCACATCTAAAAATGAAAAGGAAATACAAATTTACATATTCAAAATTTTATTATACTGTGGGCAACAGCATACCATTTGTTACATATAAATCGTCACCAATGGTTTTAATACGACTTCGACATTTCTTTGAACGATTGTGTATACACTCCCAGTAGACTTTGTCAGCCATGGGACCAAACCTTTTCAAGTTAGAACGATAAACGAAATCATTGATGGCCAACAAGGTGCCACCCTTTCGGCTGATGATAAAAAGTTGTGGTCCACAATTGCGAACGTGTTGCATGACTGCGAATCAAGAGAAAAGAATAAGAAAAGAAAAGACGAATAAAAATGGAAAACGTGTTAAAAAATAATGCCCAAAATAAGGCTCTTTCATTAAGCATTTCATTGAGCATCGGTGCATACTAGCCAAGATATAGTAGGGTAAAATTAAGTATTTATTTATTGTCCTTCAAAATCTGTTAAAATAAGAATAAAATAGATTGTGTTTAAAACTAGTAACTTTGAGAAATCCACAACTTATTATTGTCATTTAATTATTTCTTCTTTCCCAGTAAGGCCTTTTGTAGACGTTTCTTAATTTTCTCCCTAAATTCGTTGGCGTCTTCAACAGAGGTTGCTGGTTGTGGCAGTGTAACAATGCTGCCAACCTGGGCCGACTCAGCCTGAAATTTCACTGGCTCTTGAGTACTTTCGTTTTCTAACTTTATATCAACAGGATTTTCTGTTGGCAACACATCCATGACAGAAACAAGCGCTGCATCCTCTATGAGCACATTTTCAAATTGACCGGATCCTTCAGCTGGCTCCTCTTTTGCACCAACATCACTCTGGGTCTGTTCAGGCTCTGACTCTTCGCCAGGTGCAAATTTCACCGCAGTTACGCTCTTATCGGTGGCCTGGATGAAATGTACATGTTCGCCACCCAAGGGATAAACACGTTTCTGATCGGTAACCACGCGCACCGTGCACTCTTCCTTGTTCTCTTTGTAGCAACACTGGAATATTGAGTACTTGCCCTTACGGAATGAATAGCGGAAATGGTGACCATTTACCACCAATTTCATTGTGCCCTTTGTGGTCGATGCATATAAAATGGGTTCGCCCGGATTGTTGTTAACCGCTGCCATTATTTTATGTATTATCGGGATATTCCTAGGAGCGCGTCGCGGCGCGTCCTTCCTAGGACGCCCCTTCTGTTTACCTGTTGAGCTGCCTTGTGTGGCAGCGGCGGTGAACGGCACCAGCAAAGAACCACCTTAAAATAAACAAAATATTCGATTTTAGAATAACGAAATGGCAAATGAGTATAAATAACAAGAAATAAAACAACAAAATGGACAATTTTTGAAAAAAAGAGCTTTATTAACAAATTAAATTAAAAAAAATGATAAAAAAAATATAATAACACGTCGCGTCACTGTCAAGAAATTTTCTAACTAGATATGCATTAAAATAGGATTTCGATAATTATCAAAAATCGATATCTGAACTGTTCTGTGACTGTTGAAACATACTAGCAGGTCGATCTCACAGACTTGATGTGAACTTAAATCTGCTACAACAATTTGCTAGTGTGTCATACCATTTAAACGAATTTAATCTTACTTTACAGAAATGAGAAATGTTTAGTATGAAAATGTAACTAATATATCCACAAATAGGGTTAGGTCTTTCATGTCGGACTGTTAATGAGGGGGGATGACGCACTAACAGATTGAACTGATAAATTTAATGACATTTGTTGATAAATCAGTCAAATTTTCTTACCAACCATAAGACAATTTTCTCAAATTAAGTTAAATGTGTTAGTTACTAGTTACTATGTCGTTCTCTTAAGTGACACTGATATGAGAGTTACAACATCTTGCAGATTCGTCGAGGTTTCAGATTGTTTTTGATACTATGCTTATATTACTGCCGAAAACTCAGTTTGTGCACGAAACACCTCGAACCATGACTACTATTATTGAAGTGATTTGTTCACCGTAGTTAATTCGTTTAAGTTTCTGGTGCTTCTGTTACAATATAATATATACATATATTGTTAATTCTTTACTGTATTTGTTGTGCCGTATTGTAGTTTCAAGACATATTTTAGGAATACTTTCAAACATGGTTTGTTCTAAAATATTGCATAGTGTAGTAGATCCATTACGATCCTTCTTTGTTTAATAAAATCGTGCTATAATAGGATCACTCACTACACGCTATTTAAATCGAACTCAAGGATATGCAATCGATTTTTCAAATTACCAAAATTATTTGCAAATAGGGTAGTTGATTGCACTGATACTGATTGCATTAACCGAGGAAGGTGGCAATACATCAATAAACACTGTCAAAGTCCAGTATGAATAAATACATTTAATAGATATGTAGAATAACATAATTTCCTATGCTTTCTGAAAGTACCAATTCTAAAACATTCTTTTATACTATGAAAATCTTATGGATTTGATCATATTCAGTATGTTTAAAAGGTATCAACTTATATTGCATTTTCGAATATATCCGTGTGTAAACCTAAAATAAATAGGGCAAACTGGATAAAAAAATATGTAATTTCTTGAAGTCTATTTATGCTGGACAGCATAATTAAGTATGATTTTCACACATTTTGAGGACAGCGAAATCGAAATCTGTTTTGCGAAAAATAGCATAAGAAGCAATGTTGTGAGCAGTTTTTTAAGGCGGTTCCCTTGGCAGCACTGAATATTTTCACAAAGAAAATAATATTTTGAGGATTTTTTTGGTGAAAAGAAGAAAATTTTTAAGAACGGATTTTAGATGCTTCAGTAAAGAAATTCTCCACACAATTTCTACTCAAAGAGAGCATTTAATTTCTATCCATATAATTATTCTTTGCATTTATTTTACTACCATTTTTTACAACTCTGTCGTCAGAGTTTCTTAGTTACGCCATTTTGATTAATCTATTACAAATTTATAATAGTTTGGATTTTACCTCTAATAATTTTTTATTGTGCGTGCCTCGCGAAAAATCGTGGAAAATAACAAAAAATGCCAAGAATATTCTAATAAAATCAAATAAATCGGTGAAAATATAAAAATTTTAGATGGGCCCTCTCAATGCGAATAAAGCGTTGTTAAGCAAATACATGGTTCAACCTTAAAAAGCAAAGTGAAATAATCCAATAGTGTTCTTAATGTCGAAAGGTGGATGAAGTGAGAAATGCCCGTTTGTGCGAATGTGTGATGGCAAACGTGAATATAGAATGAAATGGAAAAAACGGATGAATCAAATAAAATCTAATACAAATATTGATGAAGTTCTGAATTAAGTTATTCAAAAGCGGCAAAATATGTGAATTATGTATCGAAATGTTCCTCAGCTTTCAGGCTAATGCTTAGAGATAGAAATGAAAAAAGTGTGTGCGATAGGTATGTCGGGGCGCCATGATATGGAATTATGTGAGTGTAGTGTTGTGTGCTTTATTAGAAAAAAATGTAACAGATGTTTCGTAGCACAGTTTGAGAGTCGTTGTTTTGATTCTGTAGTACAGATATGTATAAAAATGTATACAACAACAATGTCAACAGATTCGTATTTTTGTTTACAAAATTCTGCCGATGTTTTGAGGTAAGTTCATATATTTTCAATTATTTAAATAGAGTTGTGTGGAATGTCTGTGTAAGTGCGCGGGGAGATTGTAGTTAGAAAATGTCAAGCAATACAAGGAAAGAAGTATAATCGTTGCTTGATCTGCGACCGCTGTGATTTTATAGAGGCCTACATCAAACGATGGGTTTTGTTAGGTCGGCCGATTTTTTCTTATTAGTGAATAAAACAATATGAGTTGGCTGTTCTTACTCTATATTTTGGTATCTTTGTATAATAAGCTTAGGTCATAACGCTGGACTTTTATGTATTTTACTGGACGAAGCTTAACAAACGGCAAAAAAATCACTGGAGAAAAATCATTTCGAGCGAGAAACCGAGTTGAGTATGCAATTCGCATATATTTAATAATTTTTTCCAACGCAGTGTCTTGGTTGTCCGAGGACACGTACCGCAAATATAAAAATTTTATTAAAGAAAATTCTTAACCGGGAATTTGAAAAAAAAAAAAAATTTGAAGTTATACGGCCTAATAACGCCTCAAGTGCTGCAGATATTAGGAGTAGAAGTCGGTGTCATGACTGCATTGGCAGTAGATATAGGCTTATTTTTTCTTATTAAAAAATTTGAGTTTTTTGTGGAAAAGTGGTACGTTATGTGTTATTCGTAACATTGTCTTTAACTAGCCACTGTTCTGCCCACATTTGTGACACCACGGCCATTTTCTGCGTCGATTGAAAGTCTCGCCTTTTGGAAGCATCCATAACATACTGCTAAGCACTGTAAAGATTGAAGTGAACGGGTACTGCTACGCAGGGTAATAAATTTCCCGCTTGTTGGTAGTATTGGTCACGCTTCGCTTGAACTCTGATCCCACTGTTCTGTAGAGATCCCAAGTAGTGATTTCGTTTCGTTTGAACAATTCGTAATACACATGAGCTTCTCTTTCATTTACAACAGTGGACCCATTTTTCATCGCCGTTGACTGTATGATGCAAGAAAACATTTTCACGTTCAAAATTTCTTCACAACCGTTTTTATTAAACCGAGTTTCTTCCCTTTTGAATCATTCTCAACGGTACTAGGCTATGTGAAATTGCTCGTTGAGATGCTCATAATGTAATTGTTCGTTATTCTCGCATATGGCACAAATCTTCCTTCGACAATCATCCCGATTCCTAGTCATTGTGCACTTTCGGTCTTACACTACGTTTCTGGTCTTCAATGTCGAGCTCACGGTTCTTAAACCCCTGAAGTTTCGATCAAGAAATATGTGTTATGCGGACAAAGGACCACTAACATTTCACAATTATGGTGTTGTCCAATCTTACAATATGGTATTTTATATATGGCATTTTCAGACATGCAATCTCTTGGAAAGCGGCAAAGACTTATTTGCGGTCCAAATAGAATTATCATTCCGACATTGCGGAATGCTTCGAAAGGTGTTAATATCATACCCGATGTGTCTACGTACTCCTTTCGACAGGCACTTCCATAAGCTTTCTAGCAACAATCATGTCGGTCAAAATAGACAGTAATTTCTGGGTAATGGTAAATTATATGATGCAGGTATGGCAGAGCGCAAGACGGGGATTTTGGGATTTCTAATTTCTGATGTTTGATCTTAGAATAAAAAGTGGCAGAAATTTTTGTCAGTTTCATACATCGCTCAGAGACAAACTGAAAGCAACATATTGTGCTACGAACTCCGCGACAGGGATCGACATTCGACGCCGATATTCGCCATTTTTACAGATTATATAGTCCACCCTATTTCTAAGAGCGGCCAAATGTGGCATTTGAAACGGAGGTAACCGCGGAGAAAAAAAGAAAAATATGTCATTCTCTTCGACCTGTTACCTGGACGTTGTAGAGGCTATTTTATATGTTTTGGGTTGTTAAAAAGGGTTTGCTCGAAATGGCGATTTTTGAACCTGAAGTTCTTTGTCGTGACGCTTTGTTATAAACTGTGCCCAAGACAGGCTTATCTCGCTCAAGTCTCCTTTTTCTTGAGCTTGACATATATCTAAAAAAAAAAAAAACTAGATAATTCGAGAGCTTCTTTGCGCCCTAAGTTTTGGCCAAATGTGATAAATTGAAAGTAAAATTTTTAGAGCTACAAAATCAAACTGCAAAAATATTCTAGGAAGCACATAAGATAGACGCATTCTAGCGACGATTTTGAACATCAACTACAATCTAAGTATTTTAATAGAATAAACATTCCAAACAAAACTTCGGGTGTGGCCCAGAAACCCATTTGATATCGCATTTATAAAGAAAAGATAGCATTTGAATCAACTTTTAGGCGGGAATAGCATAGTGAAAATGCCTCGAAAAGACTTAGAGGGAATTTTCATAGCACATTTCTTGCTGGAAAGCTTCTATATATTATTCTGAACGGAAAGTGGGATTTCTATATACATACAGTCATCTTAAAATTTTCTAAATAAATGAAGTGTCTTCGAAAAAATATTTCATTTTCATTTCATTTTCATTTATTGAACAGTCTTGTAATTTAAAGCCTTTTGGCCAATATTAAACAAATTACAAAATGCATAAAATAAATACTACTTGAATTTGAAAAACAAAATATAACTTAGAATATAAAATTAAATTAACTAGTAACTAATTATTTCCTACCGAAAAGCAGTGATGGGCATATTGCACTAGATTCTTAGTGCACTAAAAATTAAGAAATTAGTGGTAGTGCTATTAAAATTTCACTACCACTAATCATTTAGTGGTAGTGCAAAATCAAATTGCACTACCACTAAACATTTAGTGGTATTTAAAAAAAAACTGCACTACCACTAAATTTTAGTGCTATTTAAAAAAAAATTGCACTACCAATAAATTTTAGTGGTATTTAAAAAAAAATTGCACTATTTAGTGGCAGTGGAAAATAATCAATGAAAACCTGAAAAAGTTTAGTTTTCTATATTAAAATGCTTCATTGTTAAAAAAATTGCTACACTTTGATTATTTTCCAATGCCACTAAATAGTGCAATTTTTTTTTAAATACCACTAAAATTTATGGGTTGTGCAATTTTTTTTAAATAACACTAAATGTTTAGTGGTAGTGCAATTTTTTTTAAATACCACTAAATGTTTAGTGGTAGTGCAATTTGATTTTACACTACCACTAACTATTTGGTGGTAGTGGAATTTAAATTGCACTACCACTATGTGTTTATTGGAAACTTTGTTGTAAGATTTAATCGCCGAAGGCAATTTTCTTTAAGGAATGCGTTGGGGATCTGTAAATAGAAAATGTTCACCAGACATATTGAATATATAAAAAGTACGTTTCAATGGATTTCTGCAGGATAAGATAAATTATTTGTAATTGTAAGCTATTAAGCTCGGCGTAGTAGGTGAGTGATAAGCATTTTGTCATCACTTTGCTTGAGAAGCCAGGTTTTTTTTAATCAAGCTTTCAATTAGAGGTTGATAAAAAAAGAAAATTACAGCTCCAACAAGCGCTCAGTTAAGAAAGAAGCAGCATACTTTCACTCGGAGCAAACCAAGCAACGAGCGTAAGGAAACCCCAAATTGACGGACATGACTGCATATATAGGGTTATCCATTTAGTGGTTTCAAAACCGCTGTTCTTGCAGGGCTGTCAGCCGTTAGATACCTGTCATCTAAAGTGTTATTTATTTAATGAAACGTCTGCAATTTACGAGTGTGAATCATCTAACAACCGAAGAACGCGTAAAAATAGTTAAAACTCATTACAAAAATGGTGATTCAAATGTGATTCAACAAAGCAGACTTTGGCTTTTTGCATGAGAACTTTCCAGAAAATATCATTTCACGTTTTGACGACGACAGTTGGCCCCTGTGATCATGAAATTTGACGCCACTAGACCCTTTTTTATGGGGCTACGTGTATAATCCCCAAAAGTACCACCCGAAAAATGCGAAAAAATGTTGGAAAACTACATCAAAAGGATCCACTGCCGCAACCAATCCAGAGGCTCTCATTTCAATGACATGGTCTCTTATAATGGCGAAGTCCAAGCATTATAATTCAATAAAAGTTTTATTTAACTTTACTTTTGAAACCGAAAAATGTATAACCCTGTATTTTGCTTTTATGAAATACGCTTTGAAGCGCATTTAGACAAGTAAACGGCATTCCACTGCTTTTAACATAGTTTATATTTATAAATTATTTCTTACATTGTTTAATTTTAACTTATTTCTTAAGATTGGACAACTTTAAAAGTTATCGATACGGAATTGTGGGTTATTATCTTATTTTTATTAATTTCACCGTAGGATGGGTGGTAAATACATTTTGTATTTTCGTTTGCAACAGCTGCAAATACTCAGCATTAACAAATAAAATTGAATGTAGTACTGGAGGCTAAGTTAACCTAGAATCTAAGGATGCTTACCTGTCCCCTTGTCTATTAAAATCACCATATTCTCTACAGCGTGGAAAGCTAGGTTTGGAATTTAGCAGGTTGGGTTCCAACCCAAAAAATGGTACACTTTTAAAATTTTTCAAAGAGAGTTTCCATCAATTAATTAAAACTGTATAGATACTAGTACATGAAAAGCCACACTAACTCTCAATTTTTAAGAGCATACCAACTGTGGGCGTAGTTATAGAAAAATACCAAGAAATTTTAATCTTTGGTACAAAAAATGGACGAAGCCGATAAGTTTTTGTTAGGAAGTAGAATTTTTGAAAAACCAACTTTCTGACATTGATCTTCTAATTGACTGTAGACAGCAGATGTCATATATATGCATTAAATTAATCCAATGCTAAAGTACATTTAGAATTATTTTAATTTTTGTAACATTTTTTCCTTTAGTTCTCCAGATTATAAGTGGAGCTCCGTGATACTTTGTAGACGTGGAAGAAAAGGAATTGTAGGCAAAGGCGCAATTGCGGGCAAACTTACCGAAAAACGCTAATTAAAACATTTTTTACGTATGAGAACAGCTAGTTTTTGAGACGACCACATGTCTGACGATCACTGTGTTTGTCCAGCGTGGAAGAAATAGGAAATGGACCATAATAGGAAAAAGCCACATCAAGGAAGACGAAACCTTTTTTTCTGGATTTCTGCTCAAGTTTATTTGTTTACTAAAGGTAATGAACATCGACTTCCGTCATAAGGCAAAACGCCTACTATTTCTGCAAGAAATAGAACTTTTAGGCGGACTATCTCAAAAGCAGTTTGCAAAAATCTTCTTAATAAAGATAGAGGTGTGTCAAAAACCTAAAGTTCGGCATTGTCTGAAAGTTAATCCAAATTTCAATCCTTACGTTCCATAGTCTCGTCTTTGAACTAATATAGGACTAAGTTTTCTATAATACAAATTGATTAAAATATGTTAGGACATTCTCAGATGATATTACAAAAAATAGCTGATGACATCTATGCGGGATACTGATCTAGACACACGTCGTTAAATACACATACTTAGTTTGGAAGATCAGCCGGAAGAGACCGGCTTTGGTGTCCACAATAGACCGATGGATGCAATATGTAGTAGCAATACGATGGTGACATTTTTGAAT
Organism: Philornis downsi; assembly: GCA_019455685.1. Classification (NCBI taxonomy): domain Eukaryota; kingdom Metazoa; phylum Arthropoda; class Insecta; order Diptera; family Muscidae; genus Philornis; species Philornis downsi. Next base: position 4,287 of record JAHXMU010027096.1, on the reverse strand, counting down.
CCTAGGATCACTAGCCAGAAATTATGAAAAGTGATGCCATTGAATTAGAGTACCGACAGAAGCCTGATAAAAATATACAAAAAATAACATTTTTTCTTCAGACCTATCTTTTAGCCAAAGTGCACAAAAAGTGCAAAGGAAATTAATTCCGCAAAAATTTAATATCTGTCTTTGGCACAAAATCTTTGAGAAGTGTCACAACTACATAATAAAGCCACTGAGACGTCGTATTATAGCTTGCTTTTTTTGCATACACCTTCCTGTAGGGTTTCTTGCAATTTTTAGGAAATTTTTGAAGTCGGCGCTGCAGCTTTTTTCATAAAACTGGAATGCTGGACGGCCTCCACTTTATTATACAGTTTTTCTTTTTCAAAAATAATATAAAATAATTTATAATTTAATAATTTATTTCACTATAAATAAAATAACATTTAAATGACTGCCTCTGGATTTGTTGCAACAGTGGGTCTTTTTTAAGCAGTTTTTCGGGCTTTATCTCGGCGATAACTTGACGAATGCTGATGTTCAAATGATCCAACGTGATTTTGGTGGGCAATTGACGTAGCCAAAACGTGCTAATAAAACCAAAACCGGTCGTGTTGTGTGGCTCGTGGCACACAAACCAAATGTTGTCCAGTTCATAATCTTCAATTGCAGGCCAAAAAAATCTGTTATCATGCGGCCATAGCGCTCTGAATTGAAATTCTGATTATCTGCCGCACTTTCACTAACAGGAACGAAATTTTCGGCAGTGCGTACATTGCGATGTTGCACAGGCCTGACCTCGTCTGTAACGCTTCCAGTCCCTTCAAATTTCTTTATAATCCTGCCAATTTCTTTATCAGTATGTCGATAATGATGAATATAACCACATCCTAATGCACAGAAGTTACCCACGTTTGAATCGTCACTTTTGTAGTAGGTTTTAATTATTTTTACGCGTTTTTCGGTTGTTAAACGATCCGTAGTCGTAAGTTAAAAACCTTCCACTAAATAAATAACATCTCGGTTGGCAGATATTTAACAGCTGACAGCTTTGCCAGGCCTAGCGGTTTTGAAAGCATTAAATGGATAATCCTGTACAAGAAGATATGTTATCGGAATCACCCTTTCCATAATTAAACATCGGAATTTAGATTTTTGTTTTCGAAACTTTTATACTTCTGTCGCTGTACATTTTTTTAACGTCGGCCTTATTATTTTCCAATTTTATCCTGTTTTCTGAGGTTGTGAATTTTTTTTTATGTGCAAAGCGGCAAGTATCGTCTGTCTGAATAAAGTTGGACGACTTCAGCACTTTTGTTGCCACCCCTCTTCCCTTTGAGTTGTTGTTCATGCAAAATCCCATGATATGGTTTGCCGATAATAGGGCGTGCATTTTTTTAAATGATATATAAATGTTAGAAAGATACAACGCATTAGCTAAGCAGCTGACCCTTTTTTGGAGGAGATCTTTTTAAAATTCAGGCGGAAATCTTTTTATACGAAGTTCGCCAACACGGAAACTAGGAATATATATTTGCAAGGCTTACTGGTTCTCCTTAGGGCCACAAAGGACTTTTTTTTAAAACATTTTTTACCATTCTGTCTCAATTTATACAATTTATAATTTTACATATACTTAATAGTGCATCCACGGCTTCTCAACGTCGCAGAGACATGTGGCAGTGGAGAAAATTTTTTAATTTAATTTAATTAATTTAATTTTACAGAGTAGTATATGAAGGTACAAAATTTTGAATAGTTGAATGCATATTTGTAGAATTGTTTTGAAGAAACGAAAAAATTTTAATTGGTACTTGCTATTTGCCCCATGGAGACCTCAGTAGTGCGCTTGAAGCTGAGGTGTCAGATTTGCTTATACGTTACAACAACATAATACTAATGGGAGATTTTAATAATAATTCGTTTGACGTTTCGAAAGCCAACAATCTCAGACTTATATGTGACGGACTTGGAGTTTCCATTAGACATAATTCTTCCACTTCACATTACGATGTTTATCATCAATCGTCTTCGTTAATTGATTAATTTTTGGTCTCATCTCCTAAACGTATTGAAGCTTCTGGTCAACTCATATGCCCAAACATTTCGAAACATGCATTTATATATATTTCGATTAAAAGTGCAGTGCAGCGCAATGAGCTCTTCTATAATTTTTATGATTACAATAGTATTTCTTCTGAAGTAGTGTGTGAAAAGGTTTTATCTACGGATTTTACTACGATTTTTAGCAAGTTCCATGTTGATGATCAGTTAAGTATACTTACGAGTGGTTTAAATTCAATTCACACGTTTTTCCCAAAAAAACTAAAAGGATACAACGTTGCTTGGATAATTACCTAAATTCTCCTTTAATTCGTTACCATCAATCGCTGACTGACTTAGCATATGCGGCCTTCCTCAACGACAGAAGCGAACAAAATAGGAACATTTACTGTAGAGCGAGAAATCGTAATAAAGCCATTAAGAGAAGGGTAAAGCGCGAGGCACATTCGAGACTATTTCCTAATTGTTTATATATAAAATGTTTATGGAACGTAATTCGTGGTAAAGGACTAGTTGATAATAGTAAGAGAAATTTAAATTCTGACAATTTGTACGACGCTGACGACTTGGATAACTTTTCTGTGAGCAACCAGCTTGACGTAATTGGTGATCAAAATAATTTCTTGCCATTTTCATGTAATGATCGAGCATTCTCCTTTCGCTGTATTGATTCCTATTCTTTAAAATTTCTTAAGGTTGTTTTTCCCCAAACAAAACAAGGTGGACAGCAAATTATCTGACGGCAATATCAAAGAAAAAAGGGCTCAAGCGGATAATTATAGACGAGGAATATCATTGAAATACGCAGGAAGTCTCATCTTGTAAGTGTTTTGGGATGAAGAAAAAAGGTGTTTAATGTGTTTGGAAGTTTGTTAAACTGCCTGGCTACTCTTACTTGAAAGGATCTGCTCATATAATATTTTGTGTAATGAATAGTCAATTGATTAGTGCGAATTGATCGAGTAAAGTTAAGTAATTCCGCAAGAAACATCGGTGATTGATTTTTAATTACAATTTAACTAAGAAATAAAAAAAAAGCAACGAACGAATAACTACAAAACTAGGAAAATAACATCCTAGAAATTGGAGCGCAAACGGAGACACGTGCACAATTTGACGAAGACAAAACAGATAACGTATAGCGCGGTTGAAGGACAACTGGATTTTCGTTATATTGCTGTTAACTGTACCGGCATATATTTCGATACAATAATTTATATGCGACATTATTAAACCATGTACTAGTTTTCGTTTAACATGAAGCAGAATTATTAAATCGGAATTATATAACCGCTGAAGAGTCATATTCACGCCCAAAACTACTCTGGTATGCAAATAAAATGACAGCTCATCGCCAATTATAACGCCCAAACATTCAATATTTGCGCAAAAATTCAATAACTACCTAACATTGCTTTTGTCTTAGACAGATTCACTATAAGGGTCCCGGTGGTCTAGAGCTCCAAAATTTAGGGTATTTTCAGGATTTTTTTTTTTTTTTTTGGAATAAAATAAATGAAAAACGAAATTTAATTTTTTTATAATTTCTTTTACATACAAAAACGAAATTGTTTTTTTTTTTAATTTTATTGATTAGACCTGGATGGTGTTGTCCATTTTGGCTCTTCTATTTATCTGACACATAAAAACCGAAAAAATTTTTAATAAGTATGACTGTAGCTATGTCCTGTACTAGAATAAAAAAAATGACAAAATGGCGCGGTTTTGAATTTCACACTCTAAAAATCTGATTTTTTTCAGTTTTTCAATCAAAAAATACAAATTAATTGAAATAATATGATTCTAGTATGGGCGATAACTATTTATGTTGTGAACAACATATTGAAATTTCAGACGATTCGGTTGAATATTTTTTTTTGACAACACCAGGCCGAAAAAAGTAGTTTTGAGATAATTGAGCTTAAAGTTTTGAGAGTGAATATCTTCAAAAATTTCGGAAATTTTTAATACTTACAGTAAATCAGCGATTCTAGCACCATACAGAACTCCTTCTGTTTCTTCGTACTCCAATGATGTTTTATAACTCTGATTTTTCCGCACTGTTCGAGCTTCTTTTGAGTCATCAGTATTTCGACGGTTGGCTGTATGTACTCGTGCGAGTTGCTCCGCTTGTGGTCCGATGGTGATACCCATGAAATCCACAATTTTCAAAACAGCGGCGATTCCTTCATTAAATGTGCAGGCAGAAATGTAAGCTGCAATATCAATTATTTTTTT
>JAHXMU010027088.1:0-11674 GCA_019455685.1 Philornis downsi | reverse complement strand
ACATCTAATGCCTTAGCAGCGTCATCATCACATTACACTTTGCAGCAACCACAAACATCACCATCCGCCGCAGTGGCAGCAGCAACATCAGCAGCAGCAGGTCCTCACCGCCAGCAACCTTCACCATCGTCGACATCAGCAACAGTGGCAGCAACAGTGGCTGCTGCAGGAACAACAACCATGACACCCTCTGAGAAATATTATGCTGCAATGGCAATTTGTAAAGCCAATATGTCGTCAACATTGGCTACCAATAATGCAGTTGTAGAGAGGCCAATGTATAGTGCTACACTAACAACAACAGCCTCACAAGTGGCAGCAACACCAGCAATGTCATCAGCACCGGCAGTAGCAACAACAACATCGTCATCAGCCACCGGAACATTGCCAAATGGCAAAAGTGGTTTTTTAGTTGGAAATTCTCAAAATGCCCAAACGTTACCTTCCAGTAAAACTCTGAATTTTGAAAAGCCTGGCAACGGTGGTCTGGGGGCTGGTCCTAATGGCTTAGGCGGCCTTATGGGCCCAGGCATTAATGTCACATTGTCAAAACCACAGCAGCATCATTACAACGTAACCGAATTGAGTGATTTTATGAACATTGTTGATGCCGAAGAAATGGCCAATTGTCAATTGCAAGAATTTCCAAGACATTCATTAGTAATTGTGGAAAAATTAGGCTGTGGTGTGTTTGGTGAATATCATTTATGCGAGACGCAAGGATTAAGGTAAGAAACAGTAAACGTCGGCAAAGTAAAATGGTAGGGAATTTGAAATGTATTTGGTGATTGACTATGTGTGTAGTAACTTTTGCTGTCATACAAATTATTCTCAAATGATTAATAAGAAAAGCAGCAAAATTGAAGAGGCTGACTGACATCAATTCTAAGCAGTCGTATTGCAAAGAATATTGGAAAGTTAAATGTTACTAAGCAAAGCGTAGGAAGGTGTGCTGAAGGAAATAGCTTCTAAGATGGAAAATGGCACAAAATGAACAAAAATTATTTCGAAATTTCAAAATTTTCTTTAACTTTATATATATAAAATTTACAATAAGAATGTGCCGCTAACGTGCTTAAATAAAATCCATTTTTTTTTTGTCAATTACTAGTTTAGAGCAAAATATTTATAAAGGGTTATCCGTTTAGTGGTTTCAAAACCATCGGTCTGACAACGCTGCCCGTCTTCTGAAGTGTTATTTGGTTAGTGATAGATTTGCCATTTATGAACATGGATCGCTTAACAATCGAAGAAAGCGTAAATATAATTAAGATTTACTACAAAAGTGGTAACTCAAATGTGGACACTTCTTGCATTACAGGGTGATTATAAACGTCAAAATCGATCTAATGTGCAAGGAATTGGCAAGATTGTAAAGAAATTTGAAGAGACTGAAAGCGTTACTGAGGGGCCAGGGGTGTTCATCATCCCAATATACACACTGACAAAAATATCGCTTCTATTAGTGAAACTGGGGGGGATAACACGAATTTCAATGTAGAGCGCTATGGCCGTATGATAACCGATTTTTTTGCCTGCAATTAAAGGTTATGAACTGGACAATATGTGGTTTCAACAAGACGATCTCACTAGTCACACAACATGGCCGATTTTGGCTTTATTGCATGAAAAGTTTCCTGAGAGCGTAATTTTACATTTTGGTGACGTCAATCTGTCATTAAAATCATACGAATTTTAGCTGGTAGACTCTTTTGTAAGCCTACGTCAAAGACTATGTTTACGTGGACAGCCCTTAAACGTTAGAGCTTTTGAAAATCAACATTTGTCAAGTTATTGCCGAGATACCGCCTAAAGTGTGTAAAAAGTGGTCGAAAACTATCCCGAAAGGATCCACTGCTGCGGCCATTCAAATTATACAGCCTTTCGTACATAATGGCAAGGTCTAAGAATTATAATGAAATAAAAGTTTCATCGAAATCAAACACTTATGTGTATTTTTTTTAAATTTGCTTTTGAAAACGAAAAATTAACAACACATAATAATATCCTTATCCTGTGATGGAGGTCGTAATAGAATCAGATCAGAAAGTGTCTACCGAAATGAAGATTGTTCAAGTTACTCGACTCAAACCTAGTCAATATATCTAGAAGAAAAAATCTGTTTGAGAAACAATCGTATCTTTCTTGTATTTACTAATCTTTGCAAAAATATTCTATTTAGCTGAAAAACAACACTCCCTTCATAAACATGATATATAAAAGCATACTTTTGATGCAATCTATTTAAAAGAAAATATCAGTCAGGATGGTACCTTCTAGTAACTGCGCAATACCACCCTATATAAACACAAATTCCCTTGCAGCTCATGAATGAGACATTGGAGACTTTCTCACATTTAAAGAGCCTTACACGCATTCTATTTTTAGATTCACTCAACCGGATGATTCTGAACGACACAGTTTGAAAAGCATTTACAAGTCTTGTCGATTACTCGACTACTTGAAGTGTTCGTCAGTTGGGTTCAGTTCATTTATTGGAAATTATTTCCTTAAAACTACTATGTACTGTGTTCTTTTCACGAGGAAAAATTTCAGCAGGAAATTGTTTCCCTGTGAAAAAATCTAGCGGCTTTGCCGGCTTTTGTTGTAATGATTTCGAAGTCTAAAATCGGAGAATAATAATATATAATAATATATATATATTCAGTAATATATTTCTGGGATTATTAAGCTGCATCTCCCTTTATTACTATTTCATTCTCAAGTTTACAAATTTGTTATGGAATATATTGCGATGTAAAAATTTACAATATTTTCGACTCCAGTGTTGGAAATCAACAAAAATGAGATTAGCGTTGCCACCTAAGAAAATATTAATTGAGAAAAAACATAGTACTGTCTGGTGGAAATTTTAGATTCAAATTACGCCACCATTAAATGGAGTTTCGCCGTGAAATGTCAGCATAGTACCAGCCTGAATGGATAGATTTCATCCACCTGCGACTAATGGTGTAGAGATGTTGAACCGACCCATTGCCGGATTAGTATTGTTGCCAGAAACGAATTATTAGCATACTTCATATATGGAATTAACTTGCTTATCTGGTAGAGTGTTGTTACCTCTATCGTGCTTTCAAAAGACACACAAATAGACAGACTAGCGACCTTAGATTGGCATAGATTTTTGTCACGAACAGGAACATTTGTGGTGTCGCAGATGTGAATTTCTGGTGGTTACAAACGGGATGATTAAATGAATATACCCCCAATCTATGGTGGCAATCAAATCGATATGAAAGTCATACTCTGCACTAGTGTATGATAACTTTTAAAAACTAACATGGCATAACCGCGTCCAGTGATTTAATTTTTAAAAAAGCTAACGAAGGCACAAAATTGGCATCATTAACGAACAAAAAAATCTTAAGCTAAAGTCACTAAGGTTAGCCCTGAATAAGAATATATTGGGGACAAAACTGATCCTACCTCACAAAACAAATGGCCGATGGTAAAATCAAGAAATTGTGCTAAAAACGAAGATTTTTCGAAATTCATACTTTTAAGGGGGAAATCAAAGAAGAAATGGGATGAAAATGGTAGTACCCAAAACGAACGAATGAATTTAGAGTCATTTATAGAATTTACGGAAGTACGAGTATATTCATGGGGAATGAAGACATTTCTAATTTAGGCTCTCTGATTGCTATTCACTTGTTATTCACAGGTCACGACTTCCGACCTTCGGACAAGTATTCTCTGGTAATGCCATCAGACATCCGTTTGGTGGTAGCTAAAGTAAGAAGGCGACTAGTTGAGAAACCTAAATTTTCATGCCAACACCGATGCGTCTTAGGCCAGGAGGTAACTTCTGCTACTGAAACTCAACTCACCAGGATATTAGTCGTTGGCAGCCTCAACACTACGATCGAACACAGTGGCCTGATAAATTAAAATGATCATGAAAATACTGAATAAAATAATAATATCCATCTGTGCAATAAGACTCGCGAAAAAAAATAATTTTTTCCAATGCTAACAGAGGTAGAGGAGAAATGCGAACAAACATTGTCCTTAAAGAACTGCAAAGAAGCGCAATAATAAGACATGTATTGAAATCCGTAATATTAGGCGACAAATCATGATAGATAGATGATACCATAGATAATAACAAAAGGCTAAAACTGGCATTCTGTTATGAGGTTTATACAGAGTGACGCACGTATTGTGCTACTGTCAACTATCAATGAGGACCGTTATTTAAAATTGCTAAAGAAGTTTTCTTGCCCAGAACTGCGTCGAAGACGTATCCGCTACAACAGTATTTAGTTACAGCAAGATGGAGCAACCGCTCACATAGCCAGACCGGTTATTGCGGAGCTCCACCAAAAATTCCCAGGTGGCCTTGGGGGATAGTGGAAAGTAAAATTGATATCCAGAAACTCTACTGTCTACTTTCCTCCAAGGCCAGCTAACCTGACCGCGCCAGACCTTTTTCTAAAGGGTTAGGTCAACCAAGAGGTTTACAAAACGAAACCAAGGAATTTGATTGACCAAGAAATTGACTTCAACCTTTATGGCCGCAATGAATAATTTCAGAACAGGTGTCAGATATGAGTGAATGGAGGACATTCATGGCTTATCATTTTCAAAACCAAACCAAACAGGTGTCAGATATGCGTGAATGGAGGCCATTCATGGCTTATCATCTTCAAAACCAATTATTTATATAAAATAATATTGCAATTTTTACACAATAACAAAAAAAAAATATATAAATAAATAAAATACATTGAAAAAAAGAAAGCTATTTTTTATTGTATTACAATTTATGCGCCAACTTGTACTCGTATATCAATTTTATAGCGTTTTTGTGCAAAATTAGAAGCGAAACTTTAGCATTTATAACAATAAAATATATAATGGAAATGATACCATCGCTCAGTGACAAAAGCTGAAGCTAGACTCACTAAATTTAAATCGAAAGTTAAAAAGAAAAGAGTCGAGAGAGATTCTTTGCAGTCTCTGCTTTGAGGCAGTAGAATATTTTAAAACTAAATTCATATACCAAGGAATGTGCTCTCTCATTACAGCATATAGAATTAAACAAAAAAAAACTTGAGTAAAGGAGACGAACCTGGTATCATCACCTATCATTGCTGAAGTCATCAGCATTAAGATGTGCATTCCTCTTACTGCGTAAAGGTATGATAAGAAGGGCATTTTAAAACAGAAAAAAGGAGGAACATATAGGATAGGATTTTATTTTGTGGAAAAATCTAATCCGGAATACACTTAAATGAATTGAATGCATTTCATTGCAACGTTTGCTGCCATATAAATTGCCGTTTTGGCGCAATACTTTGTTCTCCCCCATGGATAGGCATTGATTTTACTAGCCTCGTTTTTCGTCGCATCATTTCAATTACTTTTCTCACAGTTGACTAAGAGAATTTAACACATTATGCATTCAACACAGATGCAAACTAGAAAAGGAAAACTAATAAAAGTCGTCCACATTTCTTGCATCTGGATTATCATCAATATTCATATAAACTTCCAGTAAGAGTTCATAGAATAGCAACTTCCAATACGAAATATTATCTACTCTTAGGCTTTCATTTCGAAAATTTATGCAAACTCATTTTTTGCTTCTGCTGCTGCTACATTAATTTATATCTTTCCACAACTATCGACAACACAATTTTGATTTTAACATAAAATTTGCCAAAAAAAAAAATCAGCACAATTTACGTTTACTTCATTAACTTTTGCTGTTGCTCATACTGACATTGTTACTGCCTTGGGTTGTTGTATGCTGCAACATGTGTTCGCCCACTCAAACAATACTTTTGTTAGACTCTTGGATTTGTAAAGGAAATCATGTATATTTCCTGGAAATAGTTTTTGTGGTTGAATTGCTGCATTCTAAGTAATTCCATAATGAAGGATTTGTTGCTTTGTTATCCTTGATGTGCATTCTACTGTTGATTTTGTTACTTTGTCTTTCAATGACAATGCAGTTATATAATAACTTTTACTATAAATGACGTTGCATGGAGTAACTATTTAGACAGTGTTTGTCTAAAACTGTCTACCAGCCTGTCTGTCAGTTATGTTGCTGGCGCTGTTTTCGTGCGGTCTCCCAAGTGCTGGCTTGCTGTTTTCATGTTACAATATTCTATTTTTAAAGTCTGGCCCAGAGAGGGCCAATAGAGAATACATTGAGGCAAACAATATTTGAAACATTTGTCTTTATTTTGTATAGAAGTGGAACCTTCCAGTTAATTAAGGGTACAATAGGTAACAGTTCATGGTTTACCAATAGCTCCGGTTGTTGGCGGCCGTGTACGGCTCCATGGCGACTAAACTTCCAGGAAGCGGCGCAGCGAACAACGTATCCCCCCCGCCACCCCGCGTCGCTTGTTACCGAGAAATCGAAGAATTAAATCGCCAACACTCATATGGCCCACCCTGTATTTGCATTTCAATTCCCATAATTTAGACACTTTTTTTCTAAATATAATAAATTTTTGTTTTAAAAAATCGTTGTCCAAAAATTGCTACAGAAGATGTATCTGATTACAAGATTGTTACAATTAGCTGTTCATCTCCATTGATTGCCTGTGCCAAAGTCTTGCCGTATCAGCATATATCCACGATACTATGTAGTTACGATATAAATGAATGAATGAATTGAATGTGGTTTGTGTAAAACGTACATATTTTGTCTATTATAATTTTCATCTGTGGTCTAACAATAAAGTCCATCTGTTGTCTGATAACTGTCTATCCAAATGTCTATTAATGTTTTATCAGACACTGTCGCATTTTATATTCTCATAACTATATTGCATACTAGTGTCTATGTATGTTTCACCAACAGTTGTATTAATTTAGTATATGCTATACATACAGTATAGCCATGGATGTTGCAAGAACATATACATTGTGGCAATGTTCACAGTGGGAAATACTACAGGCATATTGAAAAGCAAAGCAACAATGGAAATAATATCAATAGTATTTTCAGTACCATAGAAAGAACAGAGTAAATCTTCTTCTTAGGTGGCGACTGGACTAGACATACTTATCTATTATACGCCGCCCGTAGAAAATAATTCTTCTGTCACACCAACTTTCGAACAGCGTAAATAGTAACGAAAATATTAAGAACTTCTGTAGGACAATTGATGTAAACATTATCACTAAGAATATTAGTATCAACAGTAACAATATCATTGATAGTATTAATAGTTTTGCTAACATCACCAGTATCAGTAAAATCAATAGTTGCGCTATACGAACGGTATCAGTAGTAAAAATATTATCAATAATATCAATATGTTTATGTTATCAACAGTATCAATGTCATATATCAATATTATTCTTAAAACTGTCCACAATATACAACTTATAGTGCCAATACCCATATAGTTGTCAATGGCATCAATTTTATCAAAAGCGTCAATACTATGATATAGCCTTAATAATATCAACTGCATTAAAAGTGTAAAAGTATACCGGCACGCTGTCAACAGTGCTAATAATATAAACGTCATCATTAATACTAATAGCATCACCAACATCCCTTTCTTTTCGGTGACTGCTCCATAGAAGACACTTAGGATGTTTATGCCAAAAGCTCTTCGTGTCGCCATTTATGAACATCTCTTTTAGGAGGGTGTTATCGTAGCCAAAAAAGATACCCACGCTAAAAGCACCCTGAACTTGAGAGTGTCCCCAATTTGCATGTCATTAAATCATTGCAATCTCTCCACTGCAGCGGTTTGGTGAAGGAACAATTCGCATGGAGACATTAGTACTGGTATTTGACGAATGAGGGAATTGAGTTCTTACGCAGGTACTTGCATTTGCCCCCCCGGATATCGTTCCTGCCACTCTCAAGCGTCCTAGTAGGCCCAAGACTGTTCGTCCCCGCCCAGATGCTGTCGCTCGCTCCACTGATGCCAGCAAAACTGCTGAGGATCGTTCGGCTTACAGGCGTGCTCCAGGTGGTGCTGACAAGAAGGGTGATGTTGGCGCAGGTGCCGGTGATGTCGAATTCCGTGGCGGTTTCGGTCATGGTCGCCGCCCGTTAAAAATTCCTGCATGATTTTTGGAACTATGTAGTTGGAAAATTTTTTAATTGTATAGTTTTTCATGTTAAAAAAAAAAACACCAATAGTAAAAATTGTATCTACAATGGTAATATCGTTACAATCAAAAGCAGTATTAGTAGGCTAAATATCAATAAGAAAGTGTCAATAATATCAGTAGAATCAATAATGCTAATACCGTTACCTACACATAAAGTATATTCTTTATCAATACCAATAGTAACTCGAGCAACAACAACGCCAATGTAGTCAGTAGTATTTTTAATATAACTATTATAATATCGCATAATATAATACCTATAATATCACCAACACCAATGGTATAAATTATACAAAAAAAATCGACAGTATAAATATTATCAGTTGCAATATATTGTCAATGGTATTTACATTAACAATAATATCAATACTGTCAATTGGAGAATAAAAGCAATGTTATTAATAGTAAGGTTAGTACCAAGAGAATCAATATCACTGATAGTATTAGTATAAATAGTATCAATATACCAATAGCATCAGTGGCATCAATAATATCAACACCATCAATCGTATCAATGATATCCATAGTATCAGTGTTAATAATGTCTACGGTAACAAAAGTATTAATAGTCTCAATAATATCAATAGTATCAGTAGTATAAATAGTGTCAATAGTAACAATAGTTTCAGTAGTATAAATAGTGTCAATAATAACAATAGTATCAGTAGTATCAATAGTTCCAATATTACCAATAGCATTCGTTTGCCGAAATATATAGTATAATCCTAACTTATTATTTATTATTATTATTATTTATTATCATTTATTTATTTTTTTTTATTATTATTTATTTTATTATTACTTTATTATTATATTATTTTTTTTTTAAGAAGGAATTTATAACTATAAATGGTATCAATAATATTAATAGTATCAATATTTCATTTTCAGTTCATTTCATTTCATTTATTTAGGTCTATGGACGCATAAATCCTTACAGACTATGAATTCAGATAACATATTTCAAGAAATTTACGTAAACATGTACATTATTTTATTTTAAATATCTAAAAAGGAACAGTTTAAAGTTATTTCTAGACGTACAAAACTCTAGGTGTTGAATTGGGTATTTATTTCTTGCAATCCCATTTGGGATATTGAATTCAATAAATCCACAATTCAAAGCACTATGTTGGGCATAGTTTGTGGAATGGCGTGTTACATTAAATATATAATGATATCCTAGTGATCTCGTTGGAACATTCAATTTTTCAATTTCAATTTTCTTCATCCAATACTTTGTTGTACAGAAAATGTATATAAAAGTAGTTAGTGAGGTCAAATCGTACGATTTTTACAGCAAATAGCAATTATAATTTTATAAAATCTGTTAGTAAATTTATGACAACAATGGGAAAGGAAAAGGGGAAAAACCTTTATATAATTATAATTATGGAAAATGGGTTTTCAAATATTTATAAAAAAATTAGTGTTTATAGTATGACGGTTAATGAAAATTATCTGTTATAAGACAACAATTTTTAATTTGATAAATTTCAGATGGCATTACGTAGATCTCTGCATTCTCTCATGATTGCATAAGTAGAATTTGCAACTTTATTGAAATGATTATTTTTCAATCTATTAATAAAATGTGTAAACATTTCGAAGCCTGTTTCAAGATGTAATAATCTACTTGAGAACCGCCAATTCTTTTTGTATAGGTATATTATTTTAAGGCATTTATTCTGAATAATTTGCATCTTCTTTAAGTTGCTTTTGGCTGCAGCATATCATACCGGCAAAGCATATGACAGGATCGGTCTAATGACACATTTGAATAATAGTTCTTTGTTTGTTCGGCTTGGAGGTGATCTTTTGTTTTTGAATGGCCATAGTGCTCTCAAGAATGTAATAGCTTTATTACACACTTGATCAACATGTTGACGGAAATTCAACTTCTTGTCTAAAGTTACACCGAGATAATTTACATGCTCATTAATGTTAACGTAGTCCTTTTCGTAGATAATTTGGCGTGTAGGTATTCGCTTAGGTGATTTATTAAATGGAAAAATAATCGTCTGAGTTTTTCTGTTATTTATTTTAAATTTCCATTTTTTAAAGAATTTATTACAAACAGCTAAACTTCTCTCTATTTTTTCAGTAAAGAGCTGGTTAGTTTGCTGGATGTAATCGACGCTGTGTCGTCTGCGTAGTACGCAGTATCTATGAGTTTTGGGGGTTTAAAATCGGCGGTATATACCGAGTATATAATCGGGGAAAGCATTGAACCCTGAGGTAACCCGGCTGGAATTGATGTCGGCGTTTAATTCGATTTGTTTATAGATACCGTGTAATTTCGTAAGTTTAAGAAATCAGCCATAATTCTACATATAAATATATATTTGGGGAATTTTGCTATAAGTAACTTGTAGATGATACCATTGTGCCATAGTGTATCTAACGCTTTTTCAATTTCGAGGAGAATGATTCCCGTAGATTTTCTATTTCGTTTATTCTTTAAAATTTTGTTCTTGATACGACTTATTTGGTGTATGGTGCTGTGTTGCTGTGTTAAATATATAATGATATCGTAGCGATCTCGTTGGCGCATAAAACGGTATAAGCGACAACAATTTAGAACGATGAATTATACCAGCTATTATATGATAAATACGGTGATATTGCAATGGCTGTAAGTCCAGTAACCAGCATCTAGAAATAAAAGGAGGCACAAAATCACCAAAGTTAATTGAAGAGAGAGCAAATTTCAGAAAGATCGGCTGAATTATTTCTATGCGTGATATATTGACTTGGCAAAGGGGACTCCAAACAATAGAGGCATATTCCAACTTTAATCTTACATAGGAAGTATACACTATTTTTAAAGTATGTGGATCAATGAAATCGGAACAATTTCTTCTAATAGAAGCTAGGATAGAATAAGCTTTAGGGATAAACTAATTTATATGCGAGGTGAAAGTCAGTGCCGCATCAAAAACAACACCTAAAATCCATTTTACTCTCAGTGGTGAGGAGCCTGTAATCGCCAATTTTGAAAACCAGTTGAATTGAATTACGAGACCTTGAAAATGAAATATGGACATATATATATATATAAAGATACATATATATATATATATATATATATATGTGTATATATAAAGAAAAAACAAACTCTATCAAAACTATTTAAATTATCAACAGATCAATAATATCGCTAAATCAAAAATCTGTGGTCACAACCCGTAACAGCCTAACTCGAATTAGGACACAATTGAGTTATTAGCACCATCGTATTCAGCGTATCTAAATTTATTTGCTCTAAATTTTTCATGTTTGTATCTCTTCCAGGAAGGCAATTAATCCTAAAAAACCTAATAGCTTAAGTTATTTTTCTAAATGACTGTTTTGGCATAACTGTCTAAGTCAATTTAGGATTACAACAAATATAAATATTATTTTTTCATCATTGCCTAAATCAACTTAAGTCGTTAATCCAAAAAAATAAAGAAACAATTTTATTTTCCTAACTTGAGTTAAGTTCTTATTCCGAATTACAATTTCGTTTTTTTGATAAACATAAATTGAGTTAAGGTCTTTCTCCAAACTTAAA
>JAHXMU010027086.1:0-11667 GCA_019455685.1 Philornis downsi | reverse complement strand
ACATCTAATGCCTTAGCAGCGTCATCATCACATTACACTTTGCAGCAACCACAAACATCACCATCCGCCGCAGTGGCAGCAGCAACATCAGCAGCAGCAGGTCCTCACCGCCAGCAACCTTCACCATCGTCGACATCAGCAACAGTGGCAGCAACAGTGGCTGCTGCAGGAACAACAACCATGACACCCTCTGAGAAATATTATGCTGCAATGGCAATTTGTAAAGCCAATATGTCGTCAACATTGGCTACCAATAATGCAGTTGTAGAGAGGCCAATGTATAGTGCTACACTAACAACAACAGCCTCACAAGTGGCAGCAACACCAGCAATGTCATCAGCACCGGCAGTAGCAACAACAACATCGTCATCAGCCACCGGAACATTGCCAAATGGCAAAAGTGGTTTTTTAGTTGGAAATTCTCAAAATGCCCAAACGTTACCTTCCAGTAAAACTCTGAATTTTGAAAAGCCTGGCAACGGTGGTCTGGGGGCTGGTCCTAATGGCTTAGGCGGCCTTATGGGCCCAGGCATTAATGTCACATTGTCAAAACCACAGCAGCATCATTACAACGTAACCGAATTGAGTGATTTTATGAACATTGTTGATGCCGAAGAAATGGCCAATTGTCAATTGCAAGAATTTCCAAGACATTCATTAGTAATTGTGGAAAAATTAGGCTGTGGTGTGTTTGGTGAATATCATTTATGCGAGACGCAAGGATTAAGGTAAGAAACAGTAAACGTCGGCAAAGTAAAATGGTAGGGAATTTGAAATGTATTTGGTGATTGACTATGTGTGTAGTAACTTTTGCTGTCATACAAATTATTCTCAAATGATTAATAAGAAAAGCAGCAAAATTGAAGAGGCTGACTGACATCAATTCTAAGCAGTCGTATTGCAAAGAATATTGGAAAGTTAAATGTTACTAAGCAAAGCGTAGGAAGGTGTGCTGAAGGAAATAGCTTCTAAGATGGAAAATGGCACAAAATGAACAAAAATTATTTCGAAATTTCAAAATTTTCTTTAACTTTATATATATAAAATTTACAATAAGAATGTGCCGCTAACGTGCTTAAATAAAATCCATTTTTTTTTGTCAATTACTAGTTTAGAGCAAAATATTTATAAAGGGTTATCCGTTTAGTGGTTTCAAAACCATCGGTCTGACAACGCTGCCCGTCTTCTGAAGTGTTATTTGGTTAGTGATAGATTTGCCATTTATGAACATGGATCGCTTAACAATCGAAGAAAGCGTAAATATAATTAAGATTTACTACAAAAGTGGTAACTCAAATGTGGACACTTCTTGCATTACAGGGTGATTATAAACGTCAAAATCGATCTAATGTGCAAGGAATTGGCAAGATTGTAAAGAAATTTGAAGAGACTGAAAGCGTTACTGAGGGGCCAGGGGTGTTCATCATCCCAATATACACACTGACAAAAATATCGCTTCTATTAGTGAAACTGGGGGGGATAACACGAATTTCAATGTAGAGCGCTATGGCCGTATGATAACCGATTTTTTTGCCTGCAATTAAAGGTTATGAACTGGACAATATGTGGTTTCAACAAGACGATCTCACTAGTCACACAACATGGCCGATTTTGGCTTTATTGCATGAAAAGTTTCCTGAGAGCGTAATTTTACATTTTGGTGACGTCAATCTGTCATTAAAATCATACGAATTTTAGCTGGTAGACTCTTTTGTAAGCCTACGTCAAAGACTATGTTTACGTGGACAGCCCTTAAACGTTAGAGCTTTTGAAAATCAACATTTGTCAAGTTATTGCCGAGATACCGCCTAAAGTGTGTAAAAAGTGGTCGAAAACTATCCCGAAAGGATCCACTGCTGCGGCCATTCAAATTATACAGCCTTTCGTACATAATGGCAAGGTCTAAGAATTATAATGAAATAAAAGTTTCATCGAAATCAAACACTTATGTGTATTTTTTTTAAATTTGCTTTTGAAAACGAAAAATTAACAACACATAATAATATCCTTATCCTGTGATGGAGGTCGTAATAGAATCAGATCAGAAAGTGTCTACCGAAATGAAGATTGTTCAAGTTACTCGACTCAAACCTAGTCAATATATCTAGAAGAAAAAATCTGTTTGAGAAACAATCGTATCTTTCTTGTATTTACTAATCTTTGCAAAAATATTCTATTTAGCTGAAAAACAACACTCCCTTCATAAACATGATATATAAAAGCATACTTTTGATGCAATCTATTTAAAAGAAAATATCAGTCAGGATGGTACCTTCTAGTAACTGCGCAATACCACCCTATATAAACACAAATTCCCTTGCAGCTCATGAATGAGACATTGGAGACTTTCTCACATTTAAAGAGCCTTACACGCATTCTATTTTTAGATTCACTCAACCGGATGATTCTGAACGACACAGTTTGAAAAGCATTTACAAGTCTTGTCGATTACTCGACTACTTGAAGTGTTCGTCAGTTGGGTTCAGTTCATTTATTGGAAATTATTTCCTTAAAACTACTATGTACTGTGTTCTTTTCACGAGGAAAAATTTCAGCAGGAAATTGTTTCCCTGTGAAAAAATCTAGCGGCTTTGCCGGCTTTTGTTGTAATGATTTCGAAGTCTAAAATCGGAGAATAATAATATATAATAATATATATATATTCAGTAATATATTTCTGGGATTATTAAGCTGCATCTCCCTTTATTACTATTTCATTCTCAAGTTTACAAATTTGTTATGGAATATATTGCGATGTAAAAATTTACAATATTTTCGACTCCAGTGTTGGAAATCAACAAAAATGAGATTAGCGTTGCCACCTAAGAAAATATTAATTGAGAAAAAACATAGTACTGTCTGGTGGAAATTTTAGATTCAAATTACGCCACCATTAAATGGAGTTTCGCCGTGAAATGTCAGCATAGTACCAGCCTGAATGGATAGATTTCATCCACCTGCGACTAATGGTGTAGAGATGTTGAACCGACCCATTGCCGGATTAGTATTGTTGCCAGAAACGAATTATTAGCATACTTCATATATGGAATTAACTTGCTTATCTGGTAGAGTGTTGTTACCTCTATCGTGCTTTCAAAAGACACACAAATAGACAGACTAGCGACCTTAGATTGGCATAGATTTTTGTCACGAACAGGAACATTTGTGGTGTCGCAGATGTGAATTTCTGGTGGTTACAAACGGGATGATTAAATGAATATACCCCCAATCTATGGTGGCAATCAAATCGATATGAAAGTCATACTCTGCACTAGTGTATGATAACTTTTAAAAACTAACATGGCATAACCGCGTCCAGTGATTTAATTTTTAAAAAAGCTAACGAAGGCACAAAATTGGCATCATTAACGAACAAAAAAATCTTAAGCTAAAGTCACTAAGGTTAGCCCTGAATAAGAATATATTGGGGACAAAACTGATCCTACCTCACAAAACAAATGGCCGATGGTAAAATCAAGAAATTGTGCTAAAAACGAAGATTTTTCGAAATTCATACTTTTAAGGGGGAAATCAAAGAAGAAATGGGATGAAAATGGTAGTACCCAAAACGAACGAATGAATTTAGAGTCATTTATAGAATTTACGGAAGTACGAGTATATTCATGGGGAATGAAGACATTTCTAATTTAGGCTCTCTGATTGCTATTCACTTGTTATTCACAGGTCACGACTTCCGACCTTCGGACAAGTATTCTCTGGTAATGCCATCAGACATCCGTTTGGTGGTAGCTAAAGTAAGAAGGCGACTAGTTGAGAAACCTAAATTTTCATGCCAACACCGATGCGTCTTAGGCCAGGAGGTAACTTCTGCTACTGAAACTCAACTCACCAGGATATTAGTCGTTGGCAGCCTCAACACTACGATCGAACACAGTGGCCTGATAAATTAAAATGATCATGAAAATACTGAATAAAATAATAATATCCATCTGTGCAATAAGACTCGCGAAAAAAAATAATTTTTTCCAATGCTAACAGAGGTAGAGGAGAAATGCGAACAAACATTGTCCTTAAAGAACTGCAAAGAAGCGCAATAATAAGACATGTATTGAAATCCGTAATATTAGGCGACAAATCATGATAGATAGATGATACCATAGATAATAACAAAAGGCTAAAACTGGCATTCTGTTATGAGGTTTATACAGAGTGACGCACGTATTGTGCTACTGTCAACTATCAATGAGGACCGTTATTTAAAATTGCTAAAGAAGTTTTCTTGCCCAGAACTGCGTCGAAGACGTATCCGCTACAACAGTATTTAGTTACAGCAAGATGGAGCAACCGCTCACATAGCCAGACCGGTTATTGCGGAGCTCCACCAAAAATTCCCAGGTGGCCTTGGGGGATAGTGGAAAGTAAAATTGATATCCAGAAACTCTACTGTCTACTTTCCTCCAAGGCCAGCTAACCTGACCGCGCCAGACCTTTTTCTAAAGGGTTAGGTCAACCAAGAGGTTTACAAAACGAAACCAAGGAATTTGATTGACCAAGAAATTGACTTCAACCTTTATGGCCGCAATGAATAATTTCAGAACAGGTGTCAGATATGAGTGAATGGAGGACATTCATGGCTTATCATTTTCAAAACCAAACCAAACAGGTGTCAGATATGCGTGAATGGAGGCCATTCATGGCTTATCATCTTCAAAACCAATTATTTATATAAAATAATATTGCAATTTTTACACAATAACAAAAAAAAAATATATAAATAAATAAAATACATTGAAAAAAAGAAAGCTATTTTTTATTGTATTACAATTTATGCGCCAACTTGTACTCGTATATCAATTTTATAGCGTTTTTGTGCAAAATTAGAAGCGAAACTTTAGCATTTATAACAATAAAATATATAATGGAAATGATACCATCGCTCAGTGACAAAAGCTGAAGCTAGACTCACTAAATTTAAATCGAAAGTTAAAAAGAAAAGAGTCGAGAGAGATTCTTTGCAGTCTCTGCTTTGAGGCAGTAGAATATTTTAAAACTAAATTCATATACCAAGGAATGTGCTCTCTCATTACAGCATATAGAATTAAACAAAAAAAAACTTGAGTAAAGGAGACGAACCTGGTATCATCACCTATCATTGCTGAAGTCATCAGCATTAAGATGTGCATTCCTCTTACTGCGTAAAGGTATGATAAGAAGGGCATTTTAAAACAGAAAAAAGGAGGAACATATAGGATAGGATTTTATTTTGTGGAAAAATCTAATCCGGAATACACTTAAATGAATTGAATGCATTTCATTGCAACGTTTGCTGCCATATAAATTGCCGTTTTGGCGCAATACTTTGTTCTCCCCCATGGATAGGCATTGATTTTACTAGCCTCGTTTTTCGTCGCATCATTTCAATTACTTTTCTCACAGTTGACTAAGAGAATTTAACACATTATGCATTCAACACAGATGCAAACTAGAAAAGGAAAACTAATAAAAGTCGTCCACATTTCTTGCATCTGGATTATCATCAATATTCATATAAACTTCCAGTAAGAGTTCATAGAATAGCAACTTCCAATACGAAATATTATCTACTCTTAGGCTTTCATTTCGAAAATTTATGCAAACTCATTTTTTGCTTCTGCTGCTGCTACATTAATTTATATCTTTCCACAACTATCGACAACACAATTTTGATTTTAACATAAAATTTGCCAAAAAAAAAAATCAGCACAATTTACGTTTACTTCATTAACTTTTGCTGTTGCTCATACTGACATTGTTACTGCCTTGGGTTGTTGTATGCTGCAACATGTGTTCGCCCACTCAAACAATACTTTTGTTAGACTCTTGGATTTGTAAAGGAAATCATGTATATTTCCTGGAAATAGTTTTTGTGGTTGAATTGCTGCATTCTAAGTAATTCCATAATGAAGGATTTGTTGCTTTGTTATCCTTGATGTGCATTCTACTGTTGATTTTGTTACTTTGTCTTTCAATGACAATGCAGTTATATAATAACTTTTACTATAAATGACGTTGCATGGAGTAACTATTTAGACAGTGTTTGTCTAAAACTGTCTACCAGCCTGTCTGTCAGTTATGTTGCTGGCGCTGTTTTCGTGCGGTCTCCCAAGTGCTGGCTTGCTGTTTTCATGTTACAATATTCTATTTTTAAAGTCTGGCCCAGAGAGGGCCAATAGAGAATACATTGAGGCAAACAATATTTGAAACATTTGTCTTTATTTTGTATAGAAGTGGAACCTTCCAGTTAATTAAGGGTACAATAGGTAACAGTTCATGGTTTACCAATAGCTCCGGTTGTTGGCGGCCGTGTACGGCTCCATGGCGACTAAACTTCCAGGAAGCGGCGCAGCGAACAACGTATCCCCCCGCCACCCCGCGTCGCTTGTTACCGAGAAATCGAAGAATTAAATCGCCAACACTCATATGGCCCACCCTGTATTTGCATTTCAATTCCCATAATTTAGACACTTTTTTTCTAAATATAATAAATTTTTGTTTTAAAAAATCGTTGTCCAAAAATTGCTACAGAAGATGTATCTGATTACAAGATTGTTACAATTAGCTGTTCATCTCCATTGATTGCCTGTGCCAAAGTCTTGCCGTATCAGCATATATCCACGATACTATGTAGTTACGATATAAATGAATGAATGAATTGAATGTGGTTTGTGTAAAACGTACATATTTTGTCTATTATAATTTTCATCTGTGGTCTAACAATAAAGTCCATCTGTTGTCTGATAACTGTCTATCCAAATGTCTATTAATGTTTTATCAGACACTGTCGCATTTTATATTCTCATAACTATATTGCATACTAGTGTCTATGTATGTTTCACCAACAGTTGTATTAATTTAGTATATGCTATACATACAGTATAGCCATGGATGTTGCAAGAACATATACATTGTGGCAATGTTCACAGTGGGAAATACTACAGGCATATTGAAAAGCAAAGCAACAATGGAAATAATATCAATAGTATTTTCAGTACCATAGAAAGAACAGAGTAAATCTTCTTCTTAGGTGGCGACTGGACTAGACATACTTATCTATTATACGCCGCCCGTAGAAAATAATTCTTCTGTCACACCAACTTTCGAACAGCGTAAATAGTAACGAAAATATTAAGAACTTCTGTAGGACAATTGATGTAAACATTATCACTAAGAATATTAGTATCAACAGTAACAATATCATTGATAGTATTAATAGTTTTGCTAACATCACCAGTATCAGTAAAATCAATAGTTGCGCTATACGAACGGTATCAGTAGTAAAAATATTATCAATAATATCAATATGTTTATGTTATCAACAGTATCAATGTCATATATCAATATTATTCTTAAAACTGTCCACAATATACAACTTATAGTGCCAATACCCATATAGTTGTCAATGGCATCAATTTTATCAAAAGCGTCAATACTATGATATAGCCTTAATAATATCAACTGCATTAAAAGTGTAAAAGTATACCGGCACGCTGTCAACAGTGCTAATAATATAAACGTCATCATTAATACTAATAGCATCACCAACATCCCTTTCTTTTCGGTGACTGCTCCATAGAAGACACTTAGGATGTTTATGCCAAAAGCTCTTCGTGTCGCCATTTATGAACATCTCTTTTAGGAGGGTGTTATCGTAGCCAAAAAAGATACCCACGCTAAAAGCACCCTGAACTTGAGAGTGTCCCCAATTTGCATGTCATTAAATCATTGCAATCTCTCCACTGCAGCGGTTTGGTGAAGGAACAATTCGCATGGAGACATTAGTACTGGTATTTGACGAATGAGGGAATTGAGTTCTTACGCAGGTACTTGCATTTGCCCCCCGGATATCGTTCCTGCCACTCTCAAGCGTCCTAGTAGGCCCAAGACTGTTCGTCCCCGCCCAGATGCTGTCGCTCGCTCCACTGATGCCAGCAAAACTGCTGAGGATCGTTCGGCTTACAGGCGTGCTCCAGGTGGTGCTGACAAGAAGGGTGATGTTGGCGCAGGTGCCGGTGATGTCGAATTCCGTGGCGGTTTCGGTCATGGTCGCCGCCCGTTAAAAATTCCTGCATGATTTTTGGAACTATGTAGTTGGAAAATTTTTTAATTGTATAGTTTTTCATGTTAAAAAAAAAACACCAATAGTAAAAATTGTATCTACAATGGTAATATCGTTACAATCAAAAGCAGTATTAGTAGGCTAAATATCAATAAGAAAGTGTCAATAATATCAGTAGAATCAATAATGCTAATACCGTTACCTACACATAAAGTATATTCTTTATCAATACCAATAGTAACTCGAGCAACAACAACGCCAATGTAGTCAGTAGTATTTTTAATATAACTATTATAATATCGCATAATATAATACCTATAATATCACCAACACCAATGGTATAAATTATACAAAAAAAATCGACAGTATAAATATTATCAGTTGCAATATATTGTCAATGGTATTTACATTAACAATAATATCAATACTGTCAATTGGAGAATAAAAGCAATGTTATTAATAGTAAGGTTAGTACCAAGAGAATCAATATCACTGATAGTATTAGTATAAATAGTATCAATATACCAATAGCATCAGTGGCATCAATAATATCAACACCATCAATCGTATCAATGATATCCATAGTATCAGTGTTAATAATGTCTACGGTAACAAAAGTATTAATAGTCTCAATAATATCAATAGTATCAGTAGTATAAATAGTGTCAATAGTAACAATAGTTTCAGTAGTATAAATAGTGTCAATAATAACAATAGTATCAGTAGTATCAATAGTTCCAATATTACCAATAGCATTCGTTTGCCGAAATATATAGTATAATCCTAACTTATTATTTATTATTATTATTATTTATTATCATTTATTTATTTTTTTTTATTATTATTTATTTTATTATTACTTTATTATTATATTATTTTTTTTTTAAGAAGGAATTTATAACTATAAATGGTATCAATAATATTAATAGTATCAATATTTCATTTTCAGTTCATTTCATTTCATTTATTTAGGTCTATGGACGCATAAATCCTTACAGACTATGAATTCAGATAACATATTTCAAGAAATTTACGTAAACATGTACATTATTTTATTTTAAATATCTAAAAAGGAACAGTTTAAAGTTATTTCTAGACGTACAAAACTCTAGGTGTTGAATTGGGTATTTATTTCTTGCAATCCCATTTGGGATATTGAATTCAATAAATCCACAATTCAAAGCACTATGTTGGGCATAGTTTGTGGAATGGCGTGTTACATTAAATATATAATGATATCCTAGTGATCTCGTTGGAACATTCAATTTTTCAATTTCAATTTTCTTCATCCAATACTTTGTTGTACAGAAAATGTATATAAAAGTAGTTAGTGAGGTCAAATCGTACGATTTTTACAGCAAATAGCAATTATAATTTTATAAAATCTGTTAGTAAATTTATGACAACAATGGGAAAGGAAAAGGGGAAAAACCTTTATATAATTATAATTATGGAAAATGGGTTTTCAAATATTTATAAAAAAATTAGTGTTTATAGTATGACGGTTAATGAAAATTATCTGTTATAAGACAACAATTTTTAATTTGATAAATTTCAGATGGCATTACGTAGATCTCTGCATTCTCTCATGATTGCATAAGTAGAATTTGCAACTTTATTGAAATGATTATTTTTCAATCTATTAATAAAATGTGTAAACATTTCGAAGCCTGTTTCAAGATGTAATAATCTACTTGAGAACCGCCAATTCTTTTTGTATAGGTATATTATTTTAAGGCATTTATTCTGAATAATTTGCATCTTCTTTAAGTTGCTTTTGGCTGCAGCATATCATACCGGCAAAGCATATGACAGGATCGGTCTAATGACACATTTGAATAATAGTTCTTTGTTTGTTCGGCTTGGAGGTGATCTTTTGTTTTTGAATGGCCATAGTGCTCTCAAGAATGTAATAGCTTTATTACACACTTGATCAACATGTTGACGGAAATTCAACTTCTTGTCTAAAGTTACACCGAGATAATTTACATGCTCATTAATGTTAACGTAGTCCTTTTCGTAGATAATTTGGCGTGTAGGTATTCGCTTAGGTGATTTATTAAATGGAAAAATAATCGTCTGAGTTTTTCTGTTATTTATTTTAAATTTCCATTTTTTAAAGAATTTATTACAAACAGCTAAACTTCTCTCTATTTTTTCAGTAAAGAGCTGGTTAGTTTGCTGGATGTAATCGACGCTGTGTCGTCTGCGTAGTACGCAGTATCTATGAGTTTTGGGGGTTTAAAATCGGCGGTATATACCGAGTATATAATCGGGGAAAGCATTGAACCCTGAGGTAACCCGGCTGGAATTGATGTCGGCGTTTAATTCGATTTGTTTATAGATACCGTGTAATTTCGTAAGTTTAAGAAATCAGCCATAATTCTACATATAAATATATATTTGGGGAATTTTGCTATAAGTAACTTGTAGATGATACCATTGTGCCATAGTGTATCTAACGCTTTTTCAATTTCGAGGAGAATGATTCCCGTAGATTTTCTATTTCGTTTATTCTTTAAAATTTTGTTCTTGATACGACTTATTTGGTGTATGGTGCTGTGTTGCTGTGTTAAATATATAATGATATCGTAGCGATCTCGTTGGCGCATAAAACGGTATAAGCGACAACAATTTAGAACGATGAATTATACCAGCTATTATATGATAAATACGGTGATATTGCAATGGCTGTAAGTCCAGTAACCAGCATCTAGAAATAAAAGGAGGCACAAAATCACCAAAGTTAATTGAAGAGAGAGCAAATTTCAGAAAGATCGGCTGAATTATTTCTATGCGTGATATATTGACTTGGCAAAGGGGACTCCAAACAATAGAGGCATATTCCAACTTTAATCTTACATAGGAAGTATACACTATTTTTAAAGTATGTGGATCAATGAAATCGGAACAATTTCTTCTAATAGAAGCTAGGATAGAATAAGCTTTAGGGATAAACTAATTTATATGCGAGGTGAAAGTCAGTGCCGCATCAAAAACAACACCTAAAATCCATTTTACTCTCAGTGGTGAGGAGCCTGTAATCGCCAATTTTGAAAACCAGTTGAATTGAATTACGAGACCTTGAAAATGAAATATGGACATATATATATATATAAAGATACATATATATATATATATATATATATGTGTATATATAAAGAAAAAACAAACTCTATCAAAACTATTTAAATTATCAACAGATCAATAATATCGCTAAATCAAAAATCTGTGGTCACAACCCGTAACAGCCTAACTCGAATTAGGACACAATTGAGTTATTAGCACCATCGTATTCAGCGTATCTAAATTTATTTGCTCTAAATTTTTCATGTTTGTATCTCTTCCAGGAAGGCAATTAATCCTAAAAAACCTAATAGCTTAAGTTATTTTTCTAAATGACTGTTTTGGCATAACTGTCTAAGTCAATTTAGGATTACAACAAATATAAATATTATTTTTTCATCATTGCCTAAATCAACTTAAGTCGTTAATCCAAAAAAATAAAGAAACAATTTTATTTTCCTAACTTGAGTTAAGTTCTTATTCCGAATTACAATTTCGTTTTTTGATAAACATAAATTGAGTTAAGGTCTTTCTCCAAACTTAAA
>JAHXMU010027077.1:0-10693 GCA_019455685.1 Philornis downsi | reverse complement strand
CAATTCTTGTGTTAATTGCATCTTATATGGATGCAGTTTAAGATCCAATGTTAAAATTCGTTAGAAACTTCGTCGCGATAATTTTAAGACAGACGATTTCTTGCGAGTTGGCATTTGTGGATTTCCTCGTACTGACTCCATAACTCTCTCAACATTGTCTTCGGTCCTAGATGTTCTTGGGCGACCATTTGCTCGTGGTTTAAATGTTGAACCGGTCTCTACAAAACGCTTTACCCAAATTTTAATTAAATTAGCACTCGGAGCTTCACTAATTCGCCGTAGTCCATATTCAGCACAATATAGTCGCCTAGTAGCAATATATGAACAAGACTTCTCGTAAAATGCGCGCACGCACAATGCGCGACGTGTCCCGTCTAAGTGATTCATAGCGACCAAAAGTCCATGAGCCCGCCAACCCAACGATGTAGGCGACCCCCCCGCCCGCGCCTTTTCTACCCCGCAAAAAAAGATGATGCAATATGCACGTTCTATTGCGCCACCCTGTATAATACAAACCAAAAATATTGTTTTTTTTCTGAGGGATATAATAAAAAACAAAAATATGTATTATAAATAACTATAAATAACGACATTCTAAAGACTATTGACTGATTTGCATATCAAAGACATAAACTCATGTCTCATCTGCAATTATAACGCATTTGGTGAATGTGGGGTAGGAGTAAATGCGCCTAGCAAGTGTTCAGCGACATTTATGCGATCAAGTTCTTAAAGAAAATTTAGGTCGTTGAGAACCAGTGGAGCAGCAACCTGTTTCACACACCGAACTATTGTATCATTAAAAATAGTATGAATTGAATCGTAAGACACAGGAAGTTCACAATTTAACACTGCAAACAAAATAAATGACAGATCCCGCTTTAGATCAGCGTCAGTATAGAGGACAGTTTGCCATCTGAACGTTAAAAAGCATTTTCATAATCCCTTTAAATTATCTATTGCCTATAATTATTTGATAAAATGTATATGATTAGATCTTCGCGATTTATTATCTCAATAATTCAACATAATAAATATTCTGTAACGTCTCTGACCTACCTAAGAACTACCTAAGTATACAGTAAAAATGTGACTCTTCAAAATTTGAGTTGCCAAAATTTAACGTTGCTTTATAGGTAGTATTAAAAGCGCCAGTGCTCAAAGTTGAGGGTTCGCACACTCCCCATGCTATAATTAAGAAAAACATAGCAATTTATATCCGGAGTGTCATTCGATAAGTTCCGCTTGCCAAAAGGGAAAAAGGACACAAAATTAACTACAAGAAAGTTTCAATACCTTCACATACTATTACTAACAATAACGCATTGCACTCTTGAGCGCCAATGAGAATTTGAAACAAAATCTTCATTAAAACTGTAAAACCCAACATTAAAAGCCCTAAATTTATATACGAGAAGAAAGGCACTGCTGCTATACTTAGTATGTATTATAGTTAACCTTGTTAACACCTTAAAGTGCAATAAAGTTTTATTGCCAACATAAAGTACTCGTCGCTGGGTTATTCGTTTCCGTTAGCAAGCAACCGCAAACCAAGAAACACTTAAAACGGCCACAAGTTGGCACCTTTATTGACCCTGTAGCAGGAAGGATGGATGCAATGGGACCTCCGCTCTACCTCCTTGTCTGTGACAAAAGTTTTTAAACTAAATTTAAAATGTTATTTAACTTCATTTTTAAATATACCAGCTTAAGAGGGATAATGTCAGCTATATTGCAAATGTGATAATATAAGAAAAATTCTTCTAATAATGAAGCTGATGAGACCGATGACTATGATGGGGATGCGGATGAAAATGAAGTTGTAATATCATACTGCTCTAACGTTTGATGTGCACTTGAAATATTTAACGTTTCTTTACAAACTGTTTCTTCATTTGTTAAGCATTGAAAAGATTTCCAGTATAATTTGTTCTTTTCAAATAAGAATGGCAATGACGAAAAAAGAGCAAGTCAAGGCTATGATTTTTGTAAAAGTTCAGCAAACATTAACTTATGATAAAGAGCTGGCTGGCTAAGGAAAGAACAAAGTAAGGAAAATACATTTGTTTCAATATTAACCACAGAGGGAATGCGAAAAACGTAGGGTCCATATAAATATATGGACAATATGAACGGATAAGCAGACGCTTACAGTAAAGGGTATTTGAAATTGATGCAGCATTTGTTGTTTCCCACACAAATAGGAAAGCTTCAGATCTTTACAATACTATTAAAATATCCTTTTTGGTAAAATGGTTAAGCAAAAAGTAATATGGTTAACAGCTTGTTGTTCCCGGCATAATCTTTAGAGTATAGTAACAATTTCTGATACACCGACTTTTTAGGCTGAAAATTCTAAATAATGAAATTCTAAATGATCAAAAGTAAAATGTGTGGCACAGGTCTTCTCTCCTGTAGTTACAGTGTTGGAAATCTGGTTAGAGATAAGTAGAGAGTGCTACAATCATGGAGACAGCTTTTCTATAAACTGCTGGTTGTGGGTGGTAACACAAGTGAAGAAATTACGCCAATTATCAACGATGGCATGAACTGACCATCATTGAGCTAAAATTACATCAGAGTAACACTAGCACGGCTTAAAAGCAACAAAGCTGGTACAGATGACTTGGCGGAAGAGCTGTACATATAGCGGTGACCTGATAATCTGCATGCAACAACTTGTGGCCACGATTTGGTCGATGGAATGCATGCCTGATTATTGGTATTTAATTGGTCATGCAAGTGTATGTGCCAGCTATGATGGTATCAGATGTTGATCCATCAACATCTATAAGATGCTATCGGGTTAGATATGTAAAAGACTAAAGGCTATTATACTCACTAGATAGTCATAGTATGGCAAATTCTCTAGAAAACTAAATAAAAACGGATCGACACGTACCGCATTTTCGGAGACTACGATGCTTCCTTTGATAGTCCAATACGACAAAAACTTTATGAGGGTGTGACCGCGTTTTGCATCACTGATTAATGATGTGAGCCATTATACACCAAACGAGGATTTAGACAAAGCAAAAGCCCACCGTGCAACTTGTCAACATTCTGGTGCAGATGATTATGAGGAAAACCTGCATTAAATACGACTAACATCATCTTTAACAAAAGCCATATGCTGATTACGTACGCCGTTCACTTAAATATTATTGACACTAAACAGGGAAATGTTACAGCAGCCTCCTCAATAA
This sequence comes from Philornis downsi, assembly GCA_019455685.1. NCBI lineage: Eukaryota > Metazoa > Arthropoda > Insecta > Diptera > Muscidae > Philornis > Philornis downsi. The sequence continues at coordinate 7,487 of JAHXMU010027077.1, read as the reverse complement.
TTCAAAAACAAAATGGGCCTTCGTTTCGGTAAAAAAGCCAACTTGGTAGTGGTGAAAGAACTCATTTACCTTGACTCTGCTGTGAATAACATTAATGATGTCAGCCTGAATTTTGAGGGAGGGAAGTATTTTTTAAAAATTATTTTATAAAAATTATTTTTTTAAAAATTAAGCAAGCAAACTAATGACAACGCCCTCTTTTGACGAACAAAAAATCAGTTATGACAGACATAAATTTTGCTTATGCTGTTGTATGGCGCCTAATTGTAGGTTATGATAAACTGTTGGAATTTGTTACGAGGAAAACTGCAGTTAATGCTAATTTATTATGTCGATGATGTAGACATTATTGATAGAAAACAGCAAAATGTTATTGCAGTCTTCATTTGAATGTAATCAGCTAAAACGGGTCTGATAGCAAGCGACGACAAAAGGTAGTTATTGGTCTCAACGAATAGGAACCGACTATGGCGTGAAGGCTAGTATAAGCGACTATCATTCGAATAATCGCGGGTTCAATCACGCACACAGTCACCTATCATTATTTGTGCAGCAATCACCTCGATGTGTCTAACGAATACTTCGAGTAGTCGAGTAATCGACAAGACTGGTAAATGCTTCTTAAACTATGACGTTCTGAATCGCCGTTAAACTGCATGTCCTGTTGAGTGAGTCTAAAAATAGAATACGTGTAAGCTCACTGAGTGTAAAAAGCTCACCCACATCTCATTAGTGGGATGCAAAGGAATTTGTTTTGTTGTTTATTTTACGGCGCAGACACAAACGGATGATTGAGTCACAGTTGTCTTTGAGAGGAAAATACTTCGAAAAATATGTAGCCCCATCAGCTTTATAAGCTATACACCGACACTGGCGTGGTTAAACGCATTAACATACAGCGATTGCATTGATTTGGTCATATTGGGCCGATGCAGGGTGTCCAAAACTCCGTTGTAGTCGCTACCTAAGTTTATAAGTAAGAATGGTCAAGGTATACCCCGCTTTGCTCTACAATTTGTTGCTATTCTGAAGGTAATTCCACTGTGCCCCTTTCATCGAAACCCTAGTCCCTATTGATAAAAAACTGGGACACTCAAGATTCACAATCTTCTATAAACACTAATTTTTTGCCAACTAAATCAATTGCCGTGGACACGGATACATTCTAATCACTTAGTGTTAGGTCCAGACTATGAGATGGAAGCATAAAAGAATCCCAATCTGTCTCCCGGAGCTTCTATTAAGTTATCGTTGACACATGTGAGACCTGACGTTGTCCTTTTGAAACGCACATCCTCTCCTATCCTATCGACTGCTTCCTAGACGTCTGCATCCTTCACATGATCCAGTTGTTAATAATATAGGTCCAAATTAAGAGCAGATGATTCTCTGTTAATCCCACCCAACATATGGCAAAACCGTTATTGACCGTCTGTCCTGGCTTGAAATTGCAGATTGCAATTTCGATTTTGGCTACGTTGCATGAGAAGTTTCCAGAAAGCGTAATTTTACCCATGCGCTATGTCAATTGGCCACCAAGATCCTGCGATTTGATACCGTTAGACTTTTTTTGTGGGACAATGTCAGAGATCGTGTTTACGTGGATAATTCCCAAATATTGGAGCATTTGAAAACCAACATCACGTCACGTTATCGTTGAGATACCGACCGAAATGTGCGAAAAAGTGGTGGAAAATTACCTCAAAAGGATTCACTGCTGCAATCAATCCAGAAGAGGTCATTTATATGACATTGTATTTCGTACATAATGGCAAGGTCAAAGCATTATAATGAAATAACAGTTTCATTGAAATCATAACTTTATGTGAGTTTTATTTGGCTTTACTTTTGCAAACGAAAAAGGGTTAACCCGGCACAATTAGTGTAATCGATTGGAAGATATGAAGCCATGAACATATGAGATAAATCTGTGACGTTTATCTGGTGGCATTAATGGGTCGATTCTTTCGAATTTCGCTAAGAATTGTAAAAGATGTAACGGAAAAAATTTGGGTTGCTCCTGTTTGTAGGAATGAAATTTAAGCAAATTTAGGAGTTATAGGAATGAAATGTAATTTCGAAATATCGGCCAATTTGTATGGGGCATGTCAGATGGAATGGACCGATATAGCCAATTTGCATTCCACTACCCTGGCTACGATCTGGGAAAATATTAGGCTGTATCAAGTTCTAAGAAGTTCCATAAAGACTTACGGCATTTATTGTGTCCACCAGCCACACAGACGGACTTAAAAAGTCTGTCAAGCATTTGGTCGAAAGATGCTTTGTAAACGCTTCCTTCTGGGTATTACATTTTTGCAGTAATAAATGATCTATATCTTCATTCCTTCGGCTGACGGTATAAAAACAGTCTACGCCTCTATATATAAGGTGGTGCATAAGTAACGTTAATGGCGAGTATATTGAATGCGTTCTTGTACATTAATTGGTTTTTACTCGTGAACCAATTGCATCTCATATGGGAAAAGATGTAACATATGTAAAATTCTTTGCAAAAACCACGTAGACATCTCTACTTGCTGAGAGCATCGCCTGGTGGAAGTTTCGGGGTTTTCCTCAATATTTGCTTGCACTCGAGCAATGGTCATTTCATTTCGAAATGAACGAGGTCTTCCAGCACGCAGAAGATCACAGACAGCTTCTTGTTGCCCAAAGCGCTAATCCAATCGGTAAATTGTTGGAGCGCTAGGAACATTTCGAACATGAAAGAAATTTCGATATGATCTGAATAATTGAATGCTGACTTTCCAAGTAAAATTGAACAACTTTGGTTCTTTGTTCTGTGCTGAGCCTTTACATTATAAATTTCCCAAGTATTATTTTGTTAATTCTTTAAAGAGACGAAAAAAAGACTCAAACAAAAAATATATTCAATATTTATTGTATAGGACCCTATATATTGTATAGGACAAAAGAATTATTTTGTTGCCCCACTTACGTAGCAGTGGTTTCGTACGTCAACCGTCATCTATACTGTTTAACACTTATATTAGCTTGACTATTCAGGAAGCGAACCTACTTTTTAAATGCAACTTCAGTAGTTTATTGAAAGATGAGGATTTTAAAAAAATTTGCCACCAGATAATTAATTTTCTATTATTTTGCCTCCGTTACCGCCTAATAAATCTAGCTTCCCTTGTTCTTATCATTGAACAGTCAAGTTGACCTTAGAATACCTATCTATTGATCTCTGAAATGTTTGTTACAATGATCTATTGAAAAATATGCTATTCAAATATGTTTTCGAAAGCAGATTGATCTCAATAAATCGTGTTCGGTTTGAACAGAATGAAGTTTGTATAATGAGCGGTTCAAAAAAATGTATCGGTAGTGGCGCTCCAATGCAGGTCTGTAAACACCTTTTATATATCTCTCTTCCATCTTCCTTGGTTGTTGACGGGTTAATATAAAACATTAAAGTTATTCAAATTGTAGTTACAAAACTGGCGAAATATGTTTATGTTATTAAAAATGCAAAAACAAATTTTCATTCATATTCCAAAAGCGTAAATTTGAAATCATTTTTCTTTGGCACAAGAACTTCCTCTCCAACAGCAATTCAACGATATCTATAACATAAACGCGATACCCTTGAAAGTTGGTTTGTAAGATAAACTCATCGTTAAAAAATGAAAAGATGTTGGCACATTTTCATTGCAGTTGCTCTTTATTCCTTTTTCTTTTTTATCACAAAATAAAAATTTTTGTTCGCGTTTCGCTACTTTTTTATCTGCTGTGATAACTTCTGGCTTATTGCTTACGTGTTCCAGCCCTCCCCCACACATATCAATCAATAAAATCATCCTTAGATTAGAGCTAAATCGTTTCGTTGATGTGATTTCACCGTTTTTATTTCTTTATCATTCTTTGGCATTTTTTACGAGTCAATGTAAAGACATCCGTGTAAGCATGAAACATATTTGTAGTATTTACATATATGGATGGATGGCTGTGATAATGGATGTCATATTGATGTACATGAGCGTTATTAATGGGCCAAAGTATTTATTGCAGTCAATAAACAGGCAAAAACAGATTTGTTTTTAACGATTTGTTTATTTTTGCTTGCATTTTGAGCTGTGTAACAAACAGAGCTTTAATGTGCCAACAAAAATATGACAATCGCTGGAAGTTTTTCATGGAACGAGTGTTCAAATAGCAGCACGGTGCTCTTTTTTCCTTTCAACTGTATCTCCATTATGTCGACAAACTCACAAGGATTAGAGGTAGCATAATTATCTTTTCGTCATAAACAAACATTTGTTACTTTAAGAATATGCGAAGAATATTTTTATTCTACATGAAATTTATGTAAATAAATCTCCATATGAGATCACGTCAACGTGTGCAACGTGCAACGTGTGATCAGCTCGTGACCAGTGACCACTAGTTGCTACACTCAAAAAAAGTGGACTAATTTTGAGTTCAAACTAACTAAAACTTTCTGAAAGCTAAGCAACTCCTTACTCAAAAGTTTACATTTTGCTAACTAAATAAAAACTAAATAGTTTTTAGTATTATATAGCGCCATTCCGAAGCTTGTTGACTGGTTTGCATGTCAAGCTCATAAACCCATCTTTCATCACCAGTTGTAATGAGTTTTTTGAATTTGGGATTGGAATAGACTCGTTCTAGCACGTCTTCAGCATCCTTTACCCGACTTGTTTGTGAAGAAGAATCACATCTTCATATAATCATAAAAATTATACAAATTGATTCGTAAGACACAAAAAATTCAAATTCTCTTACTTAAACAACGATTTTCTGTCACCATTTTCTTCCCTCACTTTATTAATATTAACTTCAGTTGAAAAAAGCGGCCAAACTCCAGACTACGGATGTCGTGAAAGTCCACCTTCAGATAGCCTCGTGACTGAATCGATGCTATTGATACATCATCAGGCGTTAATATGTATTCGGAACGCGTTATCCTTGTGGGTGATTACTGAATTGAATGCTCCAACCAAATACTTAAACAACTTTTCAGTTTGGAAATATCCATCTGACTTCACAACTATTTTAGTATATGAGTATATTTTCCTATACACTGGCCAAAAGGAATGTTTTTGTCAAAACTTTTAAGTAAGCTCTTTAAACCATCAATTTTTGGTTTTTTTTTTTTTTTTTTTTTTTTTGACAAAATGCTACTACAAGTTGAAGGGGAAAATTATTAAAGTCGGGGGTCGCAAAAACAACAGGCTGTATGTGAAAAAATGGTAAATATTTTGAATAAAATTCACTTGATGCCCCGGCCGTGACCAAATGAAAGATATGTCATCGACCATTTTCTTTAAAATCAGCAAAACGGCAACAGGCTGGAAAAACAGTAAGAAATTCCAGGTAGATGGACTGATTTACATATTCCTTCACCCGACGTCTTTTTGCCTTAGTGCGAATGTGTGAATGGTGTCAAAAAGGACGTGGCTAATTGCTAGATTGTCTCAACTAGTCCCGTTAACCAAAGCATAATAAAAGGAATAAAATTAGTACTTTCTGGAATCTTCCGATTCGAAATTATTGTGGAGGGCACTAATTTGTAGTAAATCGATCAATTTGTGCATTTAATATCCTTCGGTTAGTGCAATTGAATGAAACTTGTGAATATAGAAAATTATATGGAGCTGTAACAGAGGCGTGGTAATCCTGTCAATGTTTTCCAAATTTTACCAAGCATTAAAATGTTATATACCTAAAAATGTAAGTAACTGCAGGGTTTGGGGGAAACAATTAAATTTTGTAAAATCGGCCAATTTGTATGAAATTTATCAAGGTGATGAACTCCATTTTCATTTTTAAGATTTAGCTTACCGAACGCCACAAAACGAAAACTATTAGTTTTATCCGATAACGTGCCCTCTCTATTACACCAGCTATTTAATGATTCATTAATCCACGGAAATCCTTGTTCAGATCCTTCTCATTCAGTTCTACTATTATGTTTCAAATGTCTTAACTAACAAATACATACACATTCATGTGTCGTTATAATTACATTGTATTGTAAATAAAATTTATTTAGTTGTTAGCGATTGTCATATCACTGCGTTGTTCGTAAACCTTCCTTATAAGTGTACAACGTCTCCATAAATAAATGTATGTATGTAAACAGTATTATAACAAATGTCATATACATACATACATCTATATACATATGTATGCTAAAATATAATTTGCTCGAATACGAGCAAGCATAACAGTGTGTCGCCACATATACGTATATAGTATACATACGAGGGTTGTTGAGTAAGTTTGTAGTACATGAGCTAAACTTTTTAACTTTCTTTTTAAAGTTTATATTTGTTGTACCTTCATCCGAAGAAAACAGGTATACATCATTCGATACGATGAAAATATAACATTCAGTAGAAAACGTCTAAAGTACCAAGTATCTCTTAAACAAATGTGTTTTATGACTTTCTTAGCTGACTGCAGAATGTCTGTTAGTCAGCCTTAACTCCCCTAAATCTTTGCAATGCTCCTTAAAACTTGACATAACCTAATATTTAGCCAGATTGTGGACGTTGATTTCGTCTCACCTTTTCTGATACCTCACATGCAAATTGTCATATTTGCTGGAAATCAGTTTCTCCCCTGTATTCCTCTAGTCGGTAGATAACAGTACGTAAAATTTTGGAAAAATCTTCTAATTAACCATGCCCTTCCTAATACCTCCCATACAAATGACCCATTTAATTCACATATTCTTATGTTCATACGAGTATAATTTATCCAGTACATGGATTTTAGTAAAATTTATCCCACGTTAAGGATTTGCTAAAGCGTGTTTTAAAAATTAAAATGGATCGCATTTACATTCTGGTACCTTTTATAAAAATTCACTGACTCAACGATATTCAGTTTCTTCCCATACATTGTAATCGGTAAACAGCTTTAACATTATTTCTTTTTTTTTTTGCCTAATGTACTATTCTATAAAGACTGGTAATATTTTAATAAAATTTAACCATTTACCACGCTTCTTCTAATAACTCCTACACGAAAAACCAATTTACCTTATATATATCATCACGTCCAACTTCTTTACCAGGTTATACGAATTACAGCGATTTTTTTTGCCTTAAGGATTTGCTAAAGAAAATGGATCACATTGCGGCGCTTCTTATGGTAACTCCCATAAATATTTAAAGATTTTCTGAAATTAAAATTGTTTCCTGTAGCTCCTAATTAATAAACTGCAGCGTTTATTTTACAGTGCTTGATAAAATTCGAAATGTGCCCCATTTTGGTACCTCCCATACAAATAGTCTATTTAACCCAAATATTATCAAGTTCATATCTTTTATAGCTACGCCAAAGGTCTCCTAAAGCGTGGTCTACGAATGAATATGATATCTTCCATACAAAATTGCAGAAATTTCCCTGTAACTCCTAATTCGTAAATTGTAGTAACGTAGATTTTTGATCAGTATATTGATTTATACTGCCTAATAAAACGTGAGAAAAAT
>JAHXMU010027067.1:12678-26901 GCA_019455685.1 Philornis downsi | reverse complement strand
GCTTCCTTCTCAATGCTTGAGAATGCCGCAGTAATATTTCACAGTTTTCTGCTAATGGTGTCTATGGCATCTGCATATGCGAGTAGCATATGCCTTTTGCTAAAGATGGTACCAGACGTGTTAACTGCTGCTTTTCTCATAATCGTCTCCAACAGTATGTTTAAGAAGTCGCACGATAGACTGTCACTCTGCCTAAATCCTTCGTTTGGCGTAAAAAGTCAGTTAACCTGACCTAAATTTCTGTACTGGTTGTTATGCAAATCCACTGAAATTCTTCACTATATGTTCAACCACACTTTTAAGTCTCTCTTCCTAAATTATATTATACAATTCATTTCAATTGGTTACTTCCGAACGAACCCTATTCTTCATCAGATATAATTACAAAAGGGGCACCTTTCTAACTTTGTCGTCTTCGTGGAAATATAAAAACGTGCCTCTGCCTCTTTCTTTTCCTTTATTTTTGTTAGAATATTTGATACCCGCAGACCCTAGCCGCCCACTCCTTCAGCCTATTTTTTAAAAAACGTTTTGCGTGTCTGATTTCTTAACCAAAGCCATCTTATGCCCCAGATATTTATCGCAGACTCCTCCCAAAAGGTATCCCATCCACTTGATAAGGATGTTTCGAACAAGCCGCTTATTTAGATTTTAATTGAACAACTAAAATAAATGTTTTACAAGTTTCCAATAATCACTGCCAATAGTTGGCAAACACTTCCGTACAACTTTTACGTCAGAGAAATCAATCACTTCAAATTAACTGAACACGTTAGTTCTTGGCAACCAGTGAGACGTTTATCAAACACTACAAAAAAAACTGTCCAAACAGGATACGAAGGCTCACATGAAATGTAATAGACTCGGCGAAAAATGGGGAAAAAAACTTTTTCCATACCAGATCGTAGTTGCTTCTAAATGAAGCTACTCTATCTTGTTGCAATATGTGCTATGCGCAACTTTGCTTGTACTTGGATTAAAGCCAAAATTGAATTTAATGGCCAAACAATCGAACAAGAACTAATGAGACATAACACTCTACAAAGAAAATAGTAGCTAGTTTATCAATGACCATAAGTGGATGCTATACAGGATAACAGAGAATACAATTGGCGAGGTGGTCCGCTAATGAAAGGGATACCAGTGTCAGTTGAAGAAAAGCCAAATGAAATTAATTTATTAGGAGGGAGGAAGAAATAATTATTGCGCAAATTGTTGCCAGTCAATTTTTCTTTGTAAGACATACAGAAATACTAGAACGAAACGGACGGAATAGACAGGAGAAGAATGGAAAAGTTTTAATCTCCTTTAGTTGGCGTGTTTATGTTGACGTTTTTCACTTTTCATTCCTTGTCATATTTGTTGTTGCTGTTGTTGTTGTTGCTGTTGGCAAGGTTGTCTTTATTGATATTTTTTGTTGTTGTCGCTGTCTTTAGTTAGTATTTAATAAAATTAAAAACTTTTTTTTTTGCTTCTTGAGCAAACATGATTTATTGAATCAATACAAATTCTTGTAAACTTTTAAACAACTTTCGAGTACGTTATTGTTGTTGCTTTGCTATATTTACAACTGTAGTCGTAGGGTAAAAGAGTTGCTATTAATTCAACTCTTAGGAAGCAAAAAGTATTGTTTGGAATAGTTGTTCCAAACGAGCCTAAAGGAAGAGTAAAGTTTAAAGACACTACATTTATATATACTTAAAAAGTTTAAGAGGTTTTTAAGCCATTGACCGGATTCTCGAATGCAGAAAATCATAGAGGCATGTCAGAGCACATCGTACAGCGCATCAAATTCTCATTTTGAGTCTTTAAAAAGCCATTTGAGCGAAGCGATATTCATATTTTTATGACCTCCTATATTCTCCAAATTCGCGGTTAGTTTCATTGAAAATCAAACAGACAACCGAAAAGATAGACAGGCAACAAAAGCTCGACAGGTCAGAAATTTACATACCTTCCAACAGATCTCTCAATCCAAAACATCAACAACTATATAATGGTGAACTTTTCAACAACCAAGCCCGCAATTAGAGCAGAACTATTAAAAAGTGACAGGGCTGGAATGTTGTTGTTGTTTTTTTTTATGCTCTAACCTTTATTATGTATACCTTCTAGTTAAGGATTAAAAATCCAGGAGTGGGTTTAATGGGTAAGTTTTTCCATCTTGGGGAAAAAATAGCCGGTCCATAGGCTGTTCGTCGCTACATTACTCGCCATGTCACGGATTATATCTTCCCGTATGTAACATACAGATATTGTCCATGACAATAGCAAGCATCACAATTTTTAGTATTTTTTATTAATCAAGCACATGATGACGACGACCACTTGGAAGTGTATACAAAAATGCTGATGTGTCCTACCCGTATCTGTCAAGCATAACCGTATATTGATTTTAATTGACTTGTAAAAGGTGTAAATATTACAACCATTGTTTTCCAGAGATATACGAACAAGTTTTTTTTCCTTTCAGGACCAAATTTCCAATCTCATATTTTGCTATTTTTGCCTATATTATTGTTCAAACGAAAGTGTAACTCTTTCCATAACTAAAGGGTGTCCCAACAAGAACGCAAGATTTACATTTTAAATAAAACACAGATATTTAAGAAAAAATCGTGAAACTTTATTATATCGTAAAGTAGACAGAATGAGGTTAAGTATGGAACAACACATCGGGCAGATGGCTGCCGCGGCTTTAACGAAATTTTCAATGAAAGTTTTGCACAAATGCTGTGGTATTCCATTAATGCAGCGTCCAATTTCCATTTTTAAGACTTGAGTCGTCGTCGGCTTATTCGCGTAAACCACCGACTTCAAAAAACCCCAAAGAAAAAAGTCTAACGGTGTTAAATCGCACGATCTAGGCGGCCAATTCTGGTCTCCAAAATGCAAAATATCACGACCGAGAAATGATTGATGCAGCAATTGAATTGTTTCTCTGGCTGTATGACATGTGGCACCGTCTTGTTGAAACCTCATGCCCTCCACATTCATTTCTTCAATTCTAGGCACAATTACAATTGTTCAAATGTCAAACAATGACACTTCGAATGGCGCCATATTTAAACCTTGCGTTCTTGTTGGGACACCCTTTATAAACTGTCATTGCATATTGCTATCAATTGGATAGAAAGGAGCTCGATTCTATAGAGTGGCGCATAAGTAACGCTAAGATTTGATCAATGAATGCATTTTTTGTTTGTTTTTTCGTTTCTTTACAGAATTAACTAAATAATACTTGGGCTCAGCATAGAACAAAGAAACAAAATTGTTCAATTTTACTTTTGAAAGTCAACATTCGATTATTCAGATCATATCGAAATTTCTTTCATGCTCGAAATGCTCCTAGTGCTCCAACAATTTACCGATTGGTTCAGCGTTTTGAGCAAAAAGGGGCTGTCTGTGATCTTCCGCGTGCTGGAAGACCTCATGTAGTTCGAAATGAAGTGACCATTGCTCGAGTGCAAACAAGTACTGAGGAAAACCTCGAAACTTCCATTAGGCGACGTTCCCAGCAGTTAGAGATGTCTAGGCGGTCTTTGTAAAGAATTTTACTTATGTTACATCTTTTCCCACATAAGATGCAATTGGATCACGAGTTAAAACCAAATGATGCACAAGAACGCATTCAATATAGTCGTCGTTAACGTAACTTATGCGCCACCCTTTAGTATAGAAAGGTTATTTTGTATTATTTTTCAAATAAATTTCTAACGATAAAAATTGCTCTAATCCATATATATGAACTATCAATACATATTGCTATCAATTGAAAAATATGTGATCATTATTGGAAAATTCCCCTCTTTCTAGAGAAGGACTCGAATTTAGTACAGAAAAGTTTATTTTGTATTATTTTTCAAATAAAATTGTAGCGATAAAAATGACTCTTTTCCATATGTATAAACTATCATAACATATTGCTATCAATTGGATATTGGAAAGTGACACTTTTTCTTGAGCAGAGTTCCATTATGGCATAGAAAACGACAACTTCTGTCGCATTCGCCCCATATTACTGCAGATGATGTACCAACACTTGGCTATGGATGCCACACACGGCATACGATATAGCCAATTTTCCAAAACAAAGATATGGTTTTTTTCTCAAAACATCTCCTTATATTTTGTTAGGAGAATACCTTAATTATCCAAACAAAATATACATTTAAAATTGCTCATAAAGATCCCAAAATTATGAATTTTTCTTGAGGTGGGCTCAATCCTTATGTGACTATATATTTCCTACTCAAACAAATTTCAAACCAAATCTGCTAATGTTTATGAGAAATAATCGTGGAAAATGTCAGTCTCCTTTTTCAAGCGCTTCGGTTTCTATTGAAATTTCGACCACCACATGCACAGCAAAGGACAGTCTTAACTCGTTATAGATTTTTACGCCGATGAAAAAAAAAAGTATATATATATACTTTTAGTGTTGAAATTCATTCATTTCCCATGTGATTACTTGTAGTGTTGAAATTCATTCATATATGTACAGGGTTGCCCATATTCGACGGACCCATCTGGCAACGCCATAACTTTTGACAGAGATGTCAGATCGCTTAATGACATACCGCGTTTGAAGCGTCAGTCCAAGCAGATTTTTACCATGGAACAATACACGCCACGCGAGCGCTCGGAAATAGTTGAAATTTACATTCAACAGAAGAAGTCAATTGTGAAAACTCAACGTGCTTTTAAAATATAAATAAAAATATAAATAAAAAAATGTGAGAAGTGCGCCTTCTAAGAACACCATTAAGCGTTTATACGAAAAATTTTCGACTGGTGAGGCTCTTTCTAATTCGAAGAGGCCAAATAAAAGCCGACCAAGGCGATCGGCCGAGAATATCGCTGCCGTACGAGCCAGTGTTGAGAGGTCCCCAAGAACATCCCAAAAACGCCGTTCTCAGCAGTTGGGCATGGCTCGGTCCACTTTACAACGGATTATTCGCGTTGATTTGCATTTGTTCCCGTACAAAATTTGTTCCCGTCCCGATGATGACGAGCAATTTTGGAACAAAATTATCATGTCCGATGAAGCCCATTTCACATTGAATGGGACCTTAAATAAGCAAAATTGCCGTATTTACGCCACTGAAAATCGTCAGGAGATTCAAGAATTGCCTCTTCATGACGAAAAAGTCACAGTTTGGTGCGGCGTTAGTGCGAAAACGGTCATTGGGCCGTTTTTCTTCCAAAACGAAAATGGCCATGCTGTTACCATCAACCAGGAGCGTTATCGCGACATGATGACCAATTTTGTGATGCCAATTATTCGTCGAAAGCGTATGAGGCAGTTCTGGTTTCAACAAGACGGCGCTCCACCGCACACAAGTCGCATAACAATCGATTTTCTGAAGAATTTGTTTCCGGGCCGTTTGATGTCGAAAAGTGGTGATTTGGACTGGCCACCGCGTTCGCCCGATTTGACGTCCGCTGACTTCTTCTTATGGGGACATTTGAAGTCAAAGGTTTACGTTAACAAGCCAAGGACCGTAGAAGAGCTCAAGGACAACATTCGTGAAGAAATAGCCGCTATTCCGGCCGAAATGTTGGCGAAAACGATGGAAAATGCTGCAAAAAGGGCACAATACTCCATCAACGCCAGAGGCGGCCATTTGAGAGATATCATATTCAAAAATTGATGTAAACAAATCTACTTGGAACAAATTAAATGAATAAGATTGCCAACCGCCAAATTTTTATTTTTTTCTTTGATTTTTTTTTTAAACATGGGTGCGTCGAATATGGGCAACCCTGTATAGGTACATATAGTTGAATCTCAGACGCACATTTTTAGTTGTTACAAACGGATAAAGGAATTGTTTTCGAAATGTATTGCATTGTTTTTGAAAGCAAGGAAAACGAAACCAAATTGACTTTGTTTAGTCTCTTCACCAGGCTTCATGGTCACTTCATTTTTATTCCCTCCAAGATGCGATAATTCCATTTGCTACAACCGGATACAATCCTTGAAATCTTGTAAAGTATTCTATTCTTTATTATAGTAGGACTCTATATGATTATTAAAAAGTGCTAAGCGTTTGTCTTCGAAGGGATAGTTTTTGATGAGCTCATTTATATCGAGACGAGTTGGCAGACAGTCCACGATACCATATGTCATAAATGGGCGCAAGTTCCAGAAATGGCCGAAATCGATATAATAGGAAAAAATTGACCGTACAAGTGCTAAAACCATCTCTAGAGAAATAGAATTCTTCCAATATTTTTTTTTTTAAGAATGTACTATCTATTCTCTAACAAAAAGTGGCACTTATCGTTGGCTGGTAGACAGCGAAACGAGATTCTAAGTCACCGTCCTAGTTGAAAATTTCATTTCATTTCATTTAGAAAAAAATGAAAAATGTCGAAATATTTTTGGTAGGTTCATTTATAAGTTAATGCAATGTATGGTATTAGGTGGTAGATTTTCGAGGATGGTCCCACAACTAGCCGACCTAACGTATAGATGTTGCCAGAAAATTATTTAATTCTGCTCTGGGGGAGTCTGTTGCTTCGATTACGACTGTCAACTATTTGGTAGCAGAGTTTAAACGATGCCATACGAGCTGCCAAGACAAACACCGTAGTGGTCAACCCTTGAGGTCCACGCCAGATACGGTTAAGAAAATGCACAAAGTGGTTTTGGATAATCGTCGCCTGAAGGTGTGTGGGCTAACTGAAATGATAGACATTTTAAAAGGTGCTATACATGGTATATTAATCGAAGATTTGAAGACGAGAAAACAGTGCGCAAGATGGGTGCCGCGCTTACTTTTCATAGAGCAAAAACAGCGCCGTGAAGATGTTTCAGTAGAGTAGAAAGTTTGGTGAAATTGTAAATTTGAAATTTTGCGTCGATTTATAGCCATAAATGAGGCATGGGTTCACCACTTCACAGCTGAGACAAAGGAATAGTTAAAACAGTGGACTGGAATGGGAAAATCATGTCCAAAGAAGGCAAAAGCGGTTCCGTCTGCAGGCAAGGCCATGACGTCTGTTTTTTGGGATGCGTATGGAATTATTTTTATCGGTTATCTTCAGAAAGGAAAAACCAACAACGGCGAATATAATGCTAATTTATTGCAGCGTTTAGCTGATCCAATTATGGAAAAAAGGATGCATTTGGCGAAAACGAAAGTGTTGTTCCGTCAAGAAAATGCTCCAGTTCGCACATCCACTATGGCACATCCACTATGGCGATGGCCAAAATTAATGAATTAAAGTTCAAATTGCTTCACCACGTACCATATTTGTCAGATTCTGTTGCGTCAGACCACTTTCTATATTCAAACTTGAAAAATTGGCTCAGTGGTAAAAGATTTGCCAACAATGTAGAAGTGAAGTCTGAGGTTGATGGCTGGTTTAAGGAGTTTGACAGTTCTTACTTTAAACAGGGTACAGAAGCTATTAAATATCGCTGGAGAAAGTGTATCGAGCTAAAAGGTTCCTAACTGTTGTTAGGTCGGCTAGTTTTGAGATCAACCACGTAAAAAGACGTCGTTTTTATACATTTTTTTATATCCAATTTTCGTAAATTTTCACTAGGAAAACAAGCTAATTCGATACATTATCAAATGAGAGTGTTTCGACAATGTCCTATATCTGAATATCAATCGGTACAACGTCTACGGTCTGGTAGAATTTTTGCCATCTAGTTAAATTTGCTAGCATTCATTTATTAAACCTCATACTGAATAATTTTAATTTTAGTTCACGTGTTCGAAAAAATATATGCGTTTTCCTTATTTCCTACTCCTTCAAATTTTTTTAGCTATTTCTGATATTGCAATGATCTTAAGAATTAGCAACTAGGAAAACGCATGCTCTTAATTTTAATTTGTATTCAAACAAATTGTAACACACAAATCGTAACGCACAGTATATATTACGTATAAATTGTGAGCTTAAAACTGATGAATTTTTTATTTTCTTCTTTTCAGGTAGGCTTCAAAATCAATAGCGCAATATGGTAATGAAGAATCTACAGCTTAAGGTAAATGAAATGAAACTACTGAAAACATATAGCATACATTTGTGTAGAATCGACAACCGAATATAAATCCATGGGGTATATTTACAAATCAAGATATTTTATAATTTTTCATAGTTGAAAAATAAGATGTTAATCTGCAGCAATGTTAGAATAGATTTTTCTGTTTATAGGGAGTTCATGTTGTGATAGAATTACACTAAATTGTCTTAAATAGCTAAGATTATATTCTCCTAAAACCGCTCAAACAGTTTTTTAATTGCTTGACTGAGTATTGTTGGAGCGCGTCGAATATGAATAAGTCAAAGATGAACAACAGCATAGAGAAAATTCACAATATTTTACATTTTATCATCGATAAAGGCGAAACCCAAGCTAAGAGGCTGAAAATGGGAATAGCATTTAAGGTTCCGATGCCTTAACAGCCAATCATGCACAATTTATGTTTCGTCAATTCTGTCCCTGCAATTTTAATGTCAAAGATGAAAATATGTCGGTAATATCGATAGAACAATGAAATTGGCATGTCCGACTTTATCGCAAGCACTGTTTGGAGCGGATGGTGACTGGTGATGAATGGTGGATTGCTTATGAAAATGTCAAGTGAAAACGCCGCAGCGGGACGAGTCACCGCAGGTGGTGGCCAGGCCAGGAATGACAATCGTAATGGTTTTGCTATAAAATAGTACTGTAAGCTGCTAGCCGATCTAAGGCTAATTTTATGACCGCCGTCGTAGAGCCCTCCGGAAACAGGTGGCTACTTTTGAGCCATTGGTTTAACCTTTGGCATCTAACTAATTCTACTACTCTGCATTAATGACTCTTGTCTGTCTATTTTAAATAATACTAAAGTTTAAATGATAGATGACAATAGCACCTTCCGATAGAGCCATTGCACCTAAATAATCTTGTTCAATGGCACTAAAACTAAAACAAATAAATTTTATTGCATCCTATAAATGGAATCCGGCGAACTTCTTTATTCCCATCCCATTTTTAGACCTGCTGGACTGCTGTTTAATGGCAATTCCGAATGCTTGCCTGTGAGGCTTATCAATAACTCAACTATTCAAACCGTTCGGCGTTATGACAGCCGCACTGGCAGTGATAATTAAAACTAAACAACTGTTGCAAGAAATTAAAACTATATCTGTTTGTCTCATGAAAATTAATTTGTTTTAACCTTTACGAACGGTGTCTACCAAGTAGTAATTCCTTGCAAACAGTTTATACAGTTTTGAAATTATCATAATAGTCAACAACCCATAATAATGTTTATAATAACATCGTATAAATTTAATTTCTTCAGTATACCTTCAATTACCCGAATATATCTGAAAATAGAACTCTATTCCTCCTTCTGCAATTATATGAATCTATCTAAAAATAGAATTATATTTCCTTCTTTTGACTTTAATAACATACTGTCTACCAAGCAATGTCCTATTTCTTGTCCATTAAATTCAAGATGTTATCACCCTTGCGGATTCTTTCACCCTTATCTTGCTGTAATTAATTAGTTTCATATTAATAACTATTACTCATACGACACAATGGTAGAAATGGTCATTTGGATTCGATTTCACCCCTGTTAGAGTTATCTCCTAGAGTCGTTAATATCTTCAAATAAACAAAATTTATATATTTTTCTTTTTTTTTGTCGTAATTAAATAATGTCTTTCTATTATTTCATTGCGTCATTTTTAATGAACCAACCAGTTGTATAAAAAAATCACTATGAAAGTAAAGAAAATTGTACTCGAATAGCGACTAAGAAAAACAATTGTTGGAAATGGTTCTATAGGAAATACTGCTTACGAAGATTTGATGTCGTAGCGACGAGGGGATTTAATGAAAATTTCAGCGTAAAGTTTCTAAACCAGAAACTTTTTTTAAATTGATTTTTTTTAAAACTGGTTCTAGGGTTATTCGAAAAATGGTATTTTATAAGAAAAACAATTTTCTTTTTTCGAAATACTCAAGAAATCGGTTAACCAGTTTTCCAATTCGTACACAACTTCATATCAAAATTTTACTCAATCTTGAAAATCTACAATGGCGGTTCCAAAGCTAGTCGACCTAATAAAGAAGACACAAGGTGGGAAACATTGTATTTATTTTTCAGCATAATCTCCTTTTAGCTCGATACACTTTTTTCAGCGATGTTCAATAGTTTCTATACCCTGTTTATAGTAAGAACTGCCAAACCCCTTAAAATATCCTTTAATTGCAGACTTCACCTCTTCATTGTCGCCAAACCTGTTACCATCGAGCCATTTTGAAGTAGGGAAATAAAAAATAGTCCGAGAGAGCTGAATCTGGCGAATAGATGTGTGAGGAAACAATTCAAAGTTTAATTCATTAATTTTGGCCATCGCAATAGTAGATGTGTCAACTGGAGTATTGTCTTAATGAAACAACACCTTCTTTTTCGCCAAATGCGGCATTTTTTCATAATTTCATAATTTAAACGCTGCAATAAATATGCATAATATTCGCCGTTGATAGTTTCTCTTTTCAGAACATAATTAATAGAAATAATTTCATGCGCATCCCATAAAACCGACCCCATGACCTTGCCTGCAGATGGACCTGTCTTCGCCTTCTTTGAACACGATTCTCCCATTCCATTCCACTGCTTGGACTGTTCCTTTATCTCAGGTGTGAAGTGGTAGATCCATGTCTCATCCAGGTAAAAACCCGGCTTTATTGCTGTAAAACATCGCCAAACACTCTACTGAAACATATTCACGTCGCAGTTTTTGCTCTATTGAAAGCAAACGCGACACCCATTTTGCGCATAGGTTTCTCATCCTCAAACTTTCGATCAATATACGATGTCTTACATTTTTTGAAATGCTCATCATTTCAGCTAGTTCACGCGCCTTCAGCCGACGATCATCCAATACCATTTTGTGGACTTTCTTAACCGTCTCTGGCGAGGAAACCTCAATTGGTAGACCACTATGGTGTTCGTCTTGGCAGCTGGTACGGCCGCTTTGAAACTGTGCTACCCAATGTTTTACATTCACAAATGAAAGAGTAGACTCCCACAGAGCAGATTTTATCTCAGCTTTAACATTGGTTAGGCTGAGACCTTTCAAATGGAAATATTGGATTCATAACCAATGTGGTGACCAATTGGGGAAGCCTTTTGCAAGGTTTCACGTTTACTCGATTTCTCTAAGCATTCACTGAGATGCTCAAATAATAATTTTATTTGGTTATGTTGGGGGGGCAAAATCGACGATTATATGCACGATAGTCCCGCATTCTAGTCATCATGGCACGGCAAATCACCTTTTTAGATAGATTTCACATTAATTGATATGTTTAAGTTTATCTCTATAAGGAAGACAACTCTTTGTTGAAGCGGATATCGGTTGTTTCAAAAAATGTAAGTTTCACATTGATCGCAATGTTAACTAAACAGATCGTAAGTGGTGCAACAAGTCGTATGAAATAGTAGAAATGCGAATTTGTTTATTTATTTATTATACTATTTTTCATCAAATAGTACAATTGTAGTGAACTGATAGCGTAGGAATATGTGCATATATATCAATATCCACATTGAAATTTTTGTAACTCTCTTCTGCGCTGCCCATCGTATTCGTTGTCGCAAAAATAATTCGAAATGGAGAGTTTAAGCTCTTCTGCACAATAAGATGCCTTCGCAATTCAATACTGTAATTTAAACCGCTTGACCACGTCGATGTTGGTATAAAGCTCATACAGCTAATGATTCAAGCGACGGCAATATTCTCCGTTAGTGATCAGAAGATAGCGGAGAAAAGTTGATTGATTTTAGAAAATGCACATTTGGCATTGAAATCTATTAGTTTCTAATTCCAAAAAAATTTTACACCTATATTCGATAGACATAGAATGAAATGCCAGCAAATAATTGGAGAATTGTATCAATACAAGGCTTTAAATTTTTGCATCATAGTTAGCAATATGATGAGTTTAAAAGTCAAGTTAAAATGAGGTCTGAGTATTAATTTGATGTCCAGGAACTATTAAATGTTATCGTGTTGGAGGCGTATTTTCAGCGACTTTTAAGACTTGTAGCGATGAGTCGATAAATTAAATTCATCAGAGAATTATTCATACAAAATATAGCCAAATGTTTGTTGTCTTAGGGTACTGCTTCTTTAGTAGAAAAGGGTGGCCTGCAATTTTGTGAATACTACCGTTGAAGTGCGTTCTGCCTTGTGCTTTGTAAACACATTTCGAAGATATTCCGTGCAATATGAAATTTTCTGGAAAAGAGCCACAAAAATCATATTGCATTAAGTGTTGTTGTTTCAAAACAAACAAACAAGGAATGGGACAAATTGTCTGCAACTAAGTCTGGGTTTGATATCCATTCACAGCAGTATTTTCAAAATGATGATGGCGACCTTTTCATTGAAATCAAGAACATTTTTGCAGTGCCATTCAACATAACATAAAGAGACGACAATGAGGACAGATCCTACAAACACAACGAGTAAATACGGCTAGCGATACTACCCGGGAAACTGCTCGACATTGATGTGGTTTTTCAGATACTGGAAGAACTACTATGATTTATCTATTAACGGAGATCGAAACACAGTTTGTACGATATAGAAGTTTTCATGAAAGGAAAAGTATGTGAGTGCTGATATGGATTTGTAAATGTATCTGGAATCCGCTTTAAATAGATAACACCAACACTGAACTTAAAGGACGAATTTTGTTTGCATCCGGATGTTTTGGATTAAGCAGTCGTTTTAACAACAAATTCTATTCGGTGGTCAAAAATTCAGCTATACCAGATATTTACTTTTCATTGGATTCTTCTATTCCTCAAACAGATGGAACAGCTCTGAAAGTTAAAATAAAAAAAACGTGCGCCCTGCAGCACCTGCATTAGATTATATTTTGACAAGCACTGTCTCTCACCTGATTGCTGTCTGGCGGAATATAGTAAATGGTTTACTTTCTGGCGGGAATTAAAGAGAACAATCTTTGTAATTCCAAATTTCGTGCAGCAATCAAAATTTACATATGAAAGATTTTTTATCAACAGAAATCACAACTTTAGAGTATAGCGATTGTGATACAAATTTTCAAGCATTTGAGTTTAGGCTAGGTCGTATATCCACATATGGAGCAACCGTTCGCAATATGCCACTGAGGAAGCTACACTAGAAATCATCAAATTGTTTCACCTGAACGACGAGTCTATGACAAAGTCTACAAGCATGTTAAGATTACGGACATTTACAGAATAAATCACCACAGTTTTCCTTAATGCACCCACAATAATTCCTATCAATTACTTTGTTTCAAAGCAGGCGAGCAACGCCGATTAATGCGCATCCACACTGAAAAGTCTAAAGAGGATTTGGAAGCGGAAAATATTCCAATTTGCAGATAAGGAAAACATTCTTCCCTCAAGATAGGGCATAGATTTACGAACGCCTGGTACCATTGAATGACTTTTGGTATTGGACCAGTCACATGGCTGCGAAAGCTGAAAACAAAAATGTTCAATAATAGTTGAAGCAAAAGAATGGAGGTTCAAGAAGAATATGTTGAGAAATAGAAGTGAATCTATTAAGAATAGTTTGTTCCCCGCCTGTTTTTCCACCTTTTTATTGACCTGCACACGTTTATTTGTCGCGGGACATCATTAGAAAACTACATTTCTAGGTGACAATTTGTTTTGAGGCACAAATTTGACCATTAGTCGTTTTGCTTTACTCACCCTACGATGAAAAATAGTAATCTTACATTACCACTTCAATTTCTATACAAACCCCTCGCATAACACATGCAAGATGTCTCACTAAATTATTATTGTTTTCTTTTCAATATTTACTTTAAAAATGCCATAAATTTTTTGTCTATTAGCCGGTGACAACAAAGCTGTCTGCATTGTGATATTGCAAACGTAACATGAAGTGTCCCCCATAAAAATATAAGAGATATATACGCACATAGATATCGTGAGCTCTGATGAGACCGTCTAGATTGGCTGTGCAATTTATCCCTGATATCCATGCAAGAAATATTGTGGATGACCACTTTTAATAGAGATAAATATTTTAGTTTATTTGAAGGTCACTTTTATTATCACTCACCCAGAATGAGAATACGACGCATTATCCTGCAAGGTCCTTGGGATTTAGCCACAGTCCTCTGATGGGTGTTCGTGTGTAAGAAAAATTTATAGCGCACATACTCAA
>JAHXMU010027067.1:0-12278 GCA_019455685.1 Philornis downsi | reverse complement strand
TGGAAAGCTTTATTTAATTACACCAAAGGGACCGATAAAGGCGTTAAAACCGACAGTTGTTGTGAGAATAGTAAAACTTAAAATTATTTAACATGAGTTTAAAAAAGAATATGACGTCAAAAGAGAATCACTATTGTGTCGAGGCGGTATGTATACAATATAGTATGCCTAAGCTCGGCTCATGACATTTAGGTTATGGAAGAATCGACTAGCACTTACAGCTGGCGACATCTATTGGCAAACAGCTGGAACTTAATTGTGCACCTAATAATTAATTTATATTAATAACAACAAGAACAACAAGAATCGACTAGCACTAACAGCTGGCACAAAATCGTACATATTTACACAACCAAAAGGATATGTTGTCAACAGAAACTCACTGTTGTTTCGAAGCAATATGTTTACCATGTGCATAAGCTTGACTCATGACGTTTAGGTTATGACAGAATCGACTAGCACTTACAGCTGGCGCCATCTATTTGCAAACAGCGGAAACTTAGTTGTGCACATAATAATTAATTTGTATTAATAACACAACATATTAACAGGTTAATAACATGTTAATAACAAAACATGTTAACATATTAGTAACATAAATTAATTACTAGGTGCACAATTAAGTTCCCGCTGTTTGCCGATGGATGGCACCAGCTGTAAGTGCTAGTCGATTCTGCCATAACCTAAACAAAACCTTAGGCATATGGTAAACTTACTGCCTAGACACAATAGTGATTTTCTTTTGACGTCATATTCTTTTGGTTGTGTGAATATGTATGATTTTGTGCCAAATAATCATCATGTGCGGGAAGTATTAAAACAACGTGTCGAGATTGGTTCCGTCGCTTTAAGGACAGTAATTTTAATGTTGATGACCGTTCACCCAAAGGAAGATGAAAAACCTTCGAAGGCACTGAATTTACGGCATTACTCGGTTGGGATCCGTGTCAACCGCAGATAAAGCTTGCTTCAGTATTAGAGGTTACTCAGCAAGCCATTTCCAAGCGATTACGAATGGTGAGAATGTTTCAAAAGCAAGGAATTTGGGTTCCTTATGAGTTGAAGCCAAGGAACGTTGAGCGTAGTTTTTTCGCCTGGCAACAACTACTTCAGCGACAAAAAAGGAAAGGTTTTCGTTTCTGGTGACGAAAATAGGATTCATTACTTCAATCCAAAGAAAAGAAAATCATGGGGGCTACCCGTTCATGCTTCTACGTCGTCGCCTCGGCCGAATATTCAAGCTGCGAAGGTTATGCCATGTATTTAGTGGCACCAGGTCGGTGTTATTTGTTACAAGCTGTGGAAACTAGGCGAAACCATCACTGGGGATCAGTATCGGCTTCAATTAATGCGATTAAGCGGACCTCTGCTCGAGAAACACCCACAATACGCGGAGAGACACGAAAAAATGATTCTTCAGCATGACAACACTCGATCTTACGTGGCCAAGCCCATTAAAACCTACCCGGAAACGCTGGGATGGGAAGTCTTGCCCCATCCGCCATATTATCCAGATATTACGCTGTCCAATTGCCACTTGTTTCGTTCGATGGCACACAATCTGGCTGACCAGCAGTTCCACTCGTATGACAACATCAAGGTATGACGGTATTCGAGCTTTGTCAGAAAGATGGGAAAAGGTCGTAGCCAGCGATGGGCAAAACTTTCAATGAATCATTTGCAAACACCTCATAAATGCTATTGAACTTGACCCATTCTCCGCAGAGAAACTTTTTAAATATATAGAAAATAAACAAACAACTACTCACCATCTCCTTTTATATGTGTTAACATAATGGACACTTACCTGAAAAGAATAAAAGAATTGTTCAATATTATTAACATATTGAAAAATGTTAGCATATAAAATGTACATCAGGCACAGATTATGTTCTTTATACATTGTGTAATACAAAGATGACAAAAAAGGAAGTCAAATTTAATTTATATTATGTAAACAGAAATTTCTGTATTCTGTTTACATAACATAAATTAAATTTTTATTTTTTGCTCAATATAATAAAGTGTTACATAATGCAATATCTCTCACATTGCTCCAAACAATCTAATACTTTACTGATTATAACGTCGAGATAATGAATTATTCAATACGTTATCCTAATGTGTATATAGTTTCCTTACTAGCTCAAATGTGGAGCAAACTTTATGTAGATCATGCATCATGTAGAACATGTGGGATCATGTTTGAGCCCCATTGTGCATCATCCTAATCCTGAGATTGCATTTTGAAGATTATATTAAAATAGCCTATGAAACCAGGAGATGGTGGTTATGAGGAAAGCTACAGTTAACACGTTTGGTACCATCTTTAACAAAAGCCATATGTTACTCGCATATGCAGATGACATAGTCGTCATTGGCAGCAAACTGCGAGATATTACTGCAACCTTCTCAACCATTGAGAGGAAGCAGAGAAAATGGGTCTGGTGGTTAACGAGGACAAGACAAAGTTATTGGCTTTGACGAACAAAGAGTCTACTCGTTTGGGACGTTGTGTGAACGTTGACAACTATAATTTGAAAGTGGTGAAAGAATTCATCTAACTCGGTTCCTCTATAAACAAAACGAATGAGAGAGGTAGCATGGAGATAAATACGAGAGTATTGCTTGCTAACA
The DNA here is from genome assembly GCA_019455685.1 of Philornis downsi. Lineage (NCBI taxonomy): Eukaryota > Metazoa > Arthropoda > Insecta > Diptera > Muscidae > Philornis > Philornis downsi. Next base: position 9,641 of record JAHXMU010027067.1, on the reverse strand, counting down.
GATGTTATTATGGACTAAGCAAACGATTCAATGATAAAACCCTCTCTCGACAAACAAAGATCCGATTGTACCGGACGTTTGTTCTACCGGTCTTGTTATATGGCGCAGCATCCTGGGTTGAGACGCAAGCGGATGAATAAGTACTGGCAGTTTTCGAGAGGAGAAAACTCCGGACAATATATGGATCCATCATCGTTAACGGACAGTATCGGCGTCGTATGAACAATGAGCTGTATAAGCTATATGCCGACATCGACGTGGTCAAACGCATTAATATACAGCGATTGCATTGGCTTTGTAATGTTGTGCGGATGAACTCAAACCCTCCAGAACAGAAATGTTTCGACGATAAACTCGATGAGCGGCGCAGAAGAAGGCGACCAAAACACCGTTGGAAGAACCAGACTTTTGAAATACTATCGAAACTTGGTGTGACGAATTGGAGGAGAAGCGCAGGAGATCGTAGCACTTGGAATTATTTTCTACGAGCGATGTATAATAGATAAGGTTGTCTATGTTATTCGCCACCTAAGAAGAAAATGAAACCAGGTATTCAAAAAGTGCTTTTGGGTAACTTCCGTTGGTTCAGCTTTCAGAAGCTTTATCTTTAAAAATGTAAACAGTTTTTGGAATTTCTTTGAGATATGTCTAGTACTAGGATGTTATGGCATGTCGAACTCAACTACATACATTGAAATTATGACCGCTCAAGTAGAGATTTGATGGCTGTATCTGGGCCATATATATGAGAGCCACGTGTTGTAACCATCATGAAATGATCAAAATGGACGATAATTTCGAAATACATGGAGTTTTTGTCGAACCAACTTAGAAAAATTATTTCTAGGAAAGGGATCACCATAACCGAGTTATTAAATAATTGATCTTTAATCGCACAACACAGCGTTGTGCGATTTTTTTTTTTTTTTTTTTTTTTTTTTTTGCTCTAGTTCGCTTTTTTCCCGATATTTCGGATATTCAATCAACATTCGTTCGAATATGGCTCGAGGAACCTCCTAGATGTTAAAAAAACTCATAAATTGGTATTTACGAGTAACCGAGTTATTAAATATTTGATATCTAATCGCAGAACACAGCGTTATTATTTTTTGTTTTTTTTTTTTTTTTTGGGGTGCTTTTTTTTTTTTTTTTTGATATTTCAGATACTCGATCAATATAGGTTCGAATATGGCTCGAGGGACCTCTTAGATGTTAAAACAACTCATAAGTTGTTATATCTTGGAAATAGATTGAAACAGATAGAAATGAATAAATAAATAAATTAATAAATAAAAATTAATTTAAAATCTGAGAAGCTTGACTTTTCAATAACCACATTTGCGTTAACAACACCAACGAGAATTAAATAGCCTAGGGAACCTCTTGCAATCAACTCTGCTACTCGATTTGAATGTTGCAGGATAGTCAACTTAAATGAAGTCATACAATAAAAAGAAAGTGAGCATCTCATTTATTCATGCAACCTTCTACAAAACCTTGCTTCTGTCTGTCCCAAGAGGGTATACAAAAAATTTATAGAGAGAATATTAATATTGAATTGCGTCTTTCCCTCATCCATATTCAACAATTAGATCAATCGTGACATAAGTTCATGAAAATAATTTTGAAGGATAAAATTCATTTCACATTTGGTGTGCCTTTGAAATTGGTTTACTAAACATTCCTGCTACTTTCATCCTATGTCCATCCAATGTCCATATCCAATGTTCATCTTAAACTTTTTAATTAGCTTCACTTATTGCCGTCATTGTACCACCAGGCGCATCTCCTACAGAGAATTCGTTGTGTACAGAAACAAAATTCTTTATTGAAAAGAGAAATTAAATTTAAATTATGCTTTCACATTTTTCAATTTCAATAAACGAAATTAGTAACTTTGTACAAATACTTTTAAAAGTATTTGGTTCTTATATGAATTTTCTATCAACCTGTCAATTAACGTCAAACAAATGCTTAAAGTTCACAGAAGTATTTTTTCCCCTCCCAGCAAATCTCTGCATGTGAAAATGTACTTGTGCGCCATAAAACTCAAAATGCCGATGCTGTCGACATTTGAGTGCTCAGAAACAAATGCAAAGCACTCGTAAATACGGAAACGGTATCAAATAACAGCCTTCCTTTTTACGTTTCGTTTTGTTTTGGCACAGCCTGCCTCCTTCTATTCTCTGTGAATGTTTTTGTAACGAGTAAATATACGTATGTATATGTATGTATGCACAAAAACAAACATTGAAATGACTGCTTTCTGTTTGCTTATCAACTTTTACTAGCTCTTCCACAACCCATTCCATTCCATTCCAAAGGCGCATGAACGCGTTTTCCGGCTAAGTCCCTTGCGTGTTTTCGTACGTACTTAGTAGGCGTAAAGAGGCATGCGACAGTTGTCAATCCTTTGGTAACGTGTTGTAGCATTGAGATGCTGAACTATGTGTTCTGAAAGGTGCAGCGCAAAGTATGACATATGGTATGGATGTTGGCTATATTTATGTCTATATCCATATTTATGGCCAGATATGCAAAGTCTCCATGACAGTTACTATGGGCCACGTTCATGCAAATTTATTGAAGGTTTGAAGAATGCTTTCGTCATGAAAATTTATATAGAACTAATGGACCCGGCAAACTTTGTTCTACCTTCAAAGGTGGCAAATTAATGACTTAAAATTTTCAGGATAGATGGTTCTGTATTTAAATTTTTGTTAGAAAGTTTGGTTATTTAAATGAATGCTTTTAATACTTTTTTAGTAAAGTTTTTAAAAATTATTTAATTTAAGTCAATTAATTGAGATTTAAAATTATTGCAACGCTTTCACATGTACAACATTCTTTGTTTGTCTGTCGGGAAACATAGAAAAATGAGAAGTGAAATAAAGACAGTATTTGAAAAACTTTAATTTTCCTATAACAGGATCAGATATAATGGTTTTTAAATTTTTGATTTCTTCGGGTGGTATCACGCCTTTTTGTCCAACCCTGCCCATATTTGCAGCAGAACTTACAATATGTAAACCAAACTTATATACCAAATTTTATTCAAATACCGTCAGCAGGAGCAGAAATAATGGATTTTTAATTTGTTGTTTGTATGGGAGGTACCACGCTCCATTGTCCAATCCCGCCCATATTTGCAGTAGCACTTAAGATATGTACACCAAACCTACGCACCAAATTTTGTTCAAACACCGTAAGCAGGAGCAGAAATAATTGATTTTTAATTTTTTGTTTGTATGGGAGGTACCACGCCCCTTTGTCCAATTGGACCGAATTGTAAATCTAAACCATCCCGGGCACCACTCAGACGCATATACAAAAATTTATGCAAACCGGTCCAGCCGTTTAGGAGGAGTTCAATGACAACGCCCGTACAGTAGAATTATATATATAAAGATTGAAATGTTCAAACATATATACATTTTGAATTTGAGTAAAATCGGAGGGAAAAAATTTATTTTCGAAACGCCGCCTACTGGATTTAAACATATACAAAATGTTAAAATGATGAAACATACATACATTTTTAATTTGAGTAAAATCGGACCATAAATATAAATTTTCGAAATAAGTCCACCTCAGCGCCACCTACCGGGTTCATTTATACACAACGAATTTCTCATGATCAAAGAAACACACATTCTGAATTTCAGTTAAATTGGTTCATTAATATAAATTTTTGAAATAAGTTCACCCCAGCGCCACCTACCGGCACCAAACTTCATTAAAACCTAATCGAGCACCAACCAACCAATCGTTAAAATATAGTACAAAAGTGGTGATTCGAAAGTGGGCACTTTTTATGCTGTACGGGGTGATTATGATCGTCATAACTGGCCTATTATGGAAGGAATTGGCAAGATTATAAAGAAATTTAAAGAGACAGGAAGCGTTACAGATGTGGTCTAGCCTCTGTATCATCGCAATGTACGCACAGTAAAATTCTAAGTGCAAAAAGTCTATTTTTCGACTGTAAAATATTCAAAATGTAATGATGCAATTTTGTACGGAATTGTTTAGTTAAGAGAAATTCATTATTGCTTTTTTGAAAAAAATAATTTTTTATCGCAAAATAATTACTTAAAAATGCTTGGGAGAAGTAAAGCGCAAAACGACTAAGATTTTAATGCAACTGGAGGGCCTGTATATGCATATTTGTTGTTCGTTTAACTATTTTATGTCATGATGTTCTGAAAATATGGTATTTTGTGATTCTTTAAGAAAAAAAAAACAACTGGATAGCATAAATAGTTTCGAAACTATTTAAATTAAAAAAAAAGCCCTAGAAATTTCGGTGTTCTAAGTTTTCCTTGGATGAAAGAAAGGTTAGATCCGGCGACCTCCATGCTCTGACTGCAATAAAATGAAGGAAGGGAGTATATTATTGCGATTTATGGAAAAAAATCCTCACGATATTTTATACTGCTGAACAAAGTTATAAATTTTATGAAAAACGTCACAAGAAATTACGCTACAAATTAAGCAAAGAAATAAAGACAAAACACGTATACGGTGCATAATATAGGCGATGGGCGTGGCCGATTTGGATGAAACTTTCCAAAATTTTTGTTCCCGTAGCACAGATGATCCATGCCAAATTACAAAAATTTCTACCTAACAGAATAAAATTTATACGAAAATTTCATTTTGAATTGTATGGGCGGTGGGCACGCCCATCGCCCACCGATTTAGATGGAACTTTCCAAAAATTTTGTTTTCGTAGCACAGATGATCTATGCCAAGTTACAAGAATTTCTACCTAACAGAAAAAAATGTATACGAAAATTTCATTTTTAGTTGTATGGGCGGTGGCCGTTGGGCATGGTCGATTTGCATGAAACTTTATATTTTTGCTACTCTACGTCATAAAACGCTCTATGCCGAATTTCAAGACTCTGCGACAACTCCTTATATTTATTGCACAAAAATGTATGAAGCAATCCCACTGTGTGTACGCAATGCCAAAAATATAGTGAAAGTGTGACGAATAACCCGGATTTGTCGATTCCCTGGCGTTCTCAGGAATTAGGCCTATCTTACGACTCATTAGAGCGTATTTGGACCTCAATCCATATAAAGCCCAACTCACGCAACAGTTAAAGCCGGCTGACAATTCACAATGCCGTAGATGTGCTGATTGGGTGCTGCAATGCTGATTTTTCGAACAAAATTTTCTTTAGCGATGAATATCATTTCTTACTCGGTGGTTATGTCAACAAGCAAAATTGTCGCATATGGGGCTCAGAGAACCGAGAAGTGATTGTGAACAGTCCGAAAAAATGTTTAATGTTAAACATCCGAAAAAGTGACTGTTTGGAGCGCATTATGGTCTGGAGGTGTCATTGGGTCGTATTTTTTTTTTTATGACGCAGGATAAACCGTTACTGTCAATTCGGAGCCCTGTGGCCGAATGATAACCGACTTTTTTGGCCTGCAAATGACGATTATGAGCTAAACAATATGTGGTTTCAACAAGACGGTGTTACGAGCCGTACAACACGACCGATTTTGGCTTTAGCGTAATTTCACGTTTTGGTGACATCAATTGACCATCTAGATCATAAGACTTCTTAACGAGCGTTAGGCCTTTTTTTTTTTGGGGAACTACGTTAAAGACCGTGTTTATAAGGATAATTTCAAACGTTGGAGCACCAACATTTGTCAAATCATCGCCGAGATACCACACGAAATATGCAAAAAAGTAGTCGAAAACAACCTCAAAAGGATCCACTGCTGGCGATCCAAGAGACGCTCAATTAAATAGCACTTAATTTCCTCCTGCCACGCTCATTTAAATAGCATTTCATTTCGCACACAATAGAAAAGTCCAAGCACTATAATGAAATAAAAGATTTACTGAAATCATAGCTTTAAGAGTGTTTTAGTTAACTTTCTCTTGGAAACAGAAAAATGGACAACCCGTCATTAGATTCAACTACGTATACTTTACGTTTCAATAACTTCTGACTTGGAATCACTTCTTGAGCCAATTCGGCTACTTAAAGCTTCTGTCTGTCTATTCATAAACAAGATGGTTGGGTTGATACATGTCATTACCAAGATGTTAGTTGAAGTGGTTGCCTTTCCAGAAAAACGGCGAAAGAAAGCAGAAATGTCAGTCAGGCTATATTACAATGAAAAATCTAAATTCTCTTTCCATTCCCATAGTCTCCTGATCTTACAAAATTCGCTTTCTTCTTTCATGAGTTTAAGTTTACTTAAAGTAGGTTTGCGAACAGATTTGGATAAATTAAAGTAATACATTCGACACGTAATTGAAGCAATTCCAATTGTAATTCTCGAGATAGTTGTGAATATCGATGTCACGCACCCATCACCGAGCGTGAAGATCATTTAAATTCTATTAGAATTAGAAAAGCAATTTAAAAGGACTTAATACACATTTAATATTTTTCAAAAGAATAAAGAGAAAATAATTGATATGAAAATTTGTTGATAAAAAAAAAGTTGTACTTCATAGTGTAGCAATATTCATCAGGCTACCTGTATTTTTATTGTTAGATAGCAATTGTGAACAGATTACCAAGAACGTTAACATGTGGGATGTCAATCGATTGGTCGCCCAAACCCATTAATATCGCTTCTCAAAGTCACAGTTTTAGTTAGAATTGAACAAAGTTCTGCGGATATTGATTTAGCTCTATTAGAATGCACTAAAGCTTTTCAAAAAGTCAGGCTTGATCTTAATGATTTCAAAATCTGCTCTCACAAATTGCATTAAATATTATTCTCTTTATTGTATTTCATCATACTTTAATCGGGAATGGACTTAATTGAAGAAGAGTTATATGAGTCCGTGTCATTCGATTTTGTCAAAATTTTCACTGCAGTTTTGTTGTATTTGACTGGGTGTGCGATTTAGCTGGGTGTCCTTTTGGCAGCCGCCATATAAATGAAATGTCCAAACTTGTTTTTGAGTGTTCTACAAGTATAATTTAAAAATAATGTATTACTTGTTTAGCTGTGCATCTGTCCACCCTTGGAGCTGCGAATTTTACCAAACACGTGTTTGTACGATTATTTCAAATACTTACTCGCATTTCTTATAGTTTTTGAGATAAATAAAACTTGGAAAGGATTCGTTTTTACACATTAAAATCCTGGTTTTTAAGAATTCCTTTTTAGTCACGCATTTTGATTACGATCTTAAACAGTTCATTTTTTCCCGGAGCTTGAAAATATGAGAATCGGGAATGAAAATTTGTGCAAAATATAATTATTATGATCGCACTGTATACTAATTAGGGACAGCTAAATGGGAGTTACATTTGGAACTAAACAAATTCACTTGCACATTCAGTGAGCTTACACGCATTCTACCTCTAGACTCACTCAACGGAACCTACAATTCAACGACGATTCCGATCGTCGCAGTTTAAGAAGCATTTACAAGACTTCTGGATTACTCGACCATCCAAAGTATTCGTGACACACATCGAAGTGATCGCCGCTCAAAAAATGATAGGTAGCTGTGCGCGGTGTTGAACCTGCAGTGATGCGAGCGACAACCGCGTGTATTAACCATTGTGCCATGGCCGGGCAAATAAACAAGGACAACTGCTATGCTGTAAACAGTCAAATACAAGGTGCCGCACAAATCGTGAAACAGTGAACAATCAACTATTAACAGGGATTTAAAATTATTGAAGGAGTTTTGTTTACCCAGAACTGCGCCGAAGATGTGTCCGTTTCAACAGCATTTGGTTCCAGCAAGATAATGCAGCTGACGCTTATGACAGGGCCCCAACGAATATTCCCAAACAAATTAACATCTACAAACTCTACTTTTCGCTGGTCCCCAAAATCACCTGCAATCAGGTGCACCAGATTTTGTTATGGCTTTATTTCTAGCAAGAGTTGTACAAAACGAAACCAATGAATTTGACTGAATTGAAGCAGTCTATTAAAACTTTAATTGAGGTTATCCCGCAATGAATAATTATCTGGTCAGCTATTGCATATGCGTGAATGAGCATTGAGGTCATTTAAGGTTTATCATCTTCAAAACCAATTAGTTGTATGAAATAAAATTGAGTTTTCTATACAATAAAAAAAAAATAAATGCATGGGTCATCGCGAAGTATTATCGGGATTTAATTTTTTGGAGATAAAAGAAGACTGGTAGTTGCAGTGAATTCATAGTATTATGCATTACAGATTTTGGTTTGGTTCCAGCAAAACGAAGCAACGTTACACCCGTCCAATACGTTTCCGTCACGTGTTCGTGAAACTTTCCCAAAAAAAAAATTGACCTACGATAGAGGTGACATAAATTGGCCGCCATGCACTTCTGGTTTAATCTCTGTGGTCATTTTCCTAGGGAGATGTAACAAATCTAAAATGTACGCCAATAAATCGAATTCCCTGGCGCATTTGAAAGAAAACACCCGTCACGAAATGGCAGCCATCACGCTATAAAAAATGCTGCTCTTCGCTTAAATGAGTGCCGCCAATACGAGGGTTTACCTTTAAACAATGTTATTTTTAACGAAATAAATTTCCAAATTGTGTACTTTAATAATTGGTAACCTTTTTTTTCGATAAACGGCTATCATTTTTTTTTTTTTTTTTTTTTTGAGCAAACCGCTAAATAAAGTTGTTGTTTTGAGACGACTTATTGACGACTGTTTATCAAATTGTTGACATTTCGCAAAAATTTGAAATATCAATTTCTTGTCTTCAATGGCTCGTATTGAAATTGATAATGTACCATAATAATGGAACACTTTGAAATATTTATCGAGCTTTCCTAGAAAAACGCATGGAAAGGACATCTATAAATTAGTGGCACGTGGTTAAAATGTTAAACAAAACTAATCTCCACAAGAATTCATCAAAAACATTCAATAATAAAAACCCTTTAAAATTACTAATAATATATCTTTTGGACGTAATTCGAAACAATATCGCTTTACGATAGGAACTTTCCAACAGTGCTTCCTGGAAAAGTGAGGCTATCTAAAAGCTTGTTTGTTTGGAATTCTACGACATTTGCGCAAAACCTTCACTTGCTGAATAATTTATTCTTTTCCCAGGCAATGACCTACATTTTTTCCACTGTACATTCAGTAAGCGACCGAGGAGCAATGGTGAGTACACGTAACTGTCCTTCGCATGATCGTGGGTTCAATTCCCAATACAGCAATATTTCAATATTTGAGCGGCGATCACCTCGAGTTGTTTGACAAACACTTCGAGTAGTTGACCAGTTTAGTATAAGCTTCTTAAACTGTGATGTTTGGAATCATAGTTGAACTGTAGGGCACATTGAGCGAATCTAAAATAGATCGTGGGTTCAATTCCCAATACAGCAATGTTTCAATATTTGAGCGACGATCACCTCGAGTTGTCTGACGAACACTTCGAGTAGTTGAGAAGTTTAGTATAAGCTTCTTAAACTGTGATGTTTGGAATCATAGTTGAACTGCAGGGCAAATTGAGCAAATATAAAATAGATCGTGGGTTCAATTCCCAATACACCAATGTTTCAATATTTGAACGACGATCACCTCGAGTTGTCTGATGAACACTTTGAGTAGTTGAAAAGTTTAGTATAAGCTTCTTAAACTGTGATGTTTGGAATCATAGTTGAACTGTAGGGCACATTG
>JAHXMU010027066.1:12679-26949 GCA_019455685.1 Philornis downsi | reverse complement strand
GCTTCCTTCTCAATGCTTGAGAATGCCGCAGTAATATTTCACAGTTTTCTGCTAATGGTGTCTATGGCATCTGCATATGCGAGTAGCATATGCCTTTTGCTAAAGATGGTACCAGACGTGTTAACTGCTGCTTTTCTCATAATCGTCTCCAACAGTATGTTTAAGAAGTCGCACGATAGACTGTCACTCTGCCTAAATCCTTCGTTTGGCGTAAAAAGTCAGTTAACCTGACCTAAATTTCTGTACTGGTTGTTATGCAAATCCACTGAAATTCTTCACTATATGTTCAACCACACTTTTAAGTCTCTCTTCCTAAATTATATTATACAATTCATTTCAATTGGTTACTTCCGAACGAACCCTATTCTTCATCAGATATAATTACAAAAGGGGCACCTTTCTAACTTTGTCGTCTTCGTGGAAATATAAAAACGTGCCTCTGCCTCTTTCTTTTCCTTTATTTTTGTTAGAATATTTGATACCCGCAGACCCTAGCCGCCCACTCCTTCAGCCTATTTTTTAAAAAACGTTTTGCGTGTCTGATTTCTTAACCAAAGCCATCTTATGCCCCAGATATTTATCGCAGACTCCTCCCAAAAGGTATCCCATCCACTTGATAAGGATGTTTCGAACAAGCCGCTTATTTAGATTTTAATTGAACAACTAAAATAAATGTTTTACAAGTTTCCAATAATCACTGCCAATAGTTGGCAAACACTTCCGTACAACTTTTACGTCAGAGAAATCAATCACTTCAAATTAACTGAACACGTTAGTTCTTGGCAACCAGTGAGACGTTTATCAAACACTACAAAAAAAACTGTCCAAACAGGATACGAAGGCTCACATGAAATGTAATAGACTCGGCGAAAAATGGGGAAAAAAACTTTTTCCATACCAGATCGTAGTTGCTTCTAAATGAAGCTACTCTATCTTGTTGCAATATGTGCTATGCGCAACTTTGCTTGTACTTGGATTAAAGCCAAAATTGAATTTAATGGCCAAACAATCGAACAAGAACTAATGAGACATAACACTCTACAAAGAAAATAGTAGCTAGTTTATCAATGACCATAAGTGGATGCTATACAGGATAACAGAGAATACAATTGGCGAGGTGGTCCGCTAATGAAAGGGATACCAGTGTCAGTTGAAGAAAAGCCAAATGAAATTAATTTATTAGGAGGGAGGAAGAAATAATTATTGCGCAAATTGTTGCCAGTCAATTTTTCTTTGTAAGACATACAGAAATACTAGAACGAAACGGACGGAATAGACAGGAGAAGAATGGAAAAGTTTTAATCTCCTTTAGTTGGCGTGTTTATGTTGACGTTTTTCACTTTTCATTCCTTGTCATATTTGTTGTTGCTGTTGTTGTTGTTGCTGTTGGCAAGGTTGTCTTTATTGATATTTTTTGTTGTTGTCGCTGTCTTTAGTTAGTATTTAATAAAATTAAAAACTTTTTTTTTTGCTTCTTGAGCAAACATGATTTATTGAATCAATACAAATTCTTGTAAACTTTTAAACAACTTTCGAGTACGTTATTGTTGTTGCTTTGCTATATTTACAACTGTAGTCGTAGGGTAAAAGAGTTGCTATTAATTCAACTCTTAGGAAGCAAAAAGTATTGTTTGGAATAGTTGTTCCAAACGAGCCTAAAGGAAGAGTAAAGTTTAAAGACACTACATTTATATATACTTAAAAAGTTTAAGAGGTTTTTAAGCCATTGACCGGATTCTCGAATGCAGAAAATCATAGAGGCATGTCAGAGCACATCGTACAGCGCATCAAATTCTCATTTTGAGTCTTTAAAAAGCCATTTGAGCGAAGCGATATTCATATTTTTATGACCTCCTATATTCTCCAAATTCGCGGTTAGTTTCATTGAAAATCAAACAGACAACCGAAAAGATAGACAGGCAACAAAAGCTCGACAGGTCAGAAATTTACATACCTTCCAACAGATCTCTCAATCCAAAACATCAACAACTATATAATGGTGAACTTTTCAACAACCAAGCCCGCAATTAGAGCAGAACTATTAAAAAGTGACAGGGCTGGAATGTTGTTGTTGTTTTTTTTTATGCTCTAACCTTTATTATGTATACCTTCTAGTTAAGGATTAAAAATCCAGGAGTGGGTTTAATGGGTAAGTTTTTCCATCTTGGGGAAAAAATAGCCGGTCCATAGGCTGTTCGTCGCTACATTACTCGCCATGTCACGGATTATATCTTCCCGTATGTAACATACAGATATTGTCCATGACAATAGCAAGCATCACAATTTTTAGTATTTTTTATTAATCAAGCACATGATGACGACGACCACTTGGAAGTGTATACAAAAATGCTGATGTGTCCTACCCGTATCTGTCAAGCATAACCGTATATTGATTTTAATTGACTTGTAAAAGGTGTAAATATTACAACCATTGTTTTCCAGAGATATACGAACAAGTTTTTTTTCCTTTCAGGACCAAATTTCCAATCTCATATTTTGCTATTTTTGCCTATATTATTGTTCAAACGAAAGTGTAACTCTTTCCATAACTAAAGGGTGTCCCAACAAGAACGCAAGATTTACATTTTAAATAAAACACAGATATTTAAGAAAAAATCGTGAAACTTTATTATATCGTAAAGTAGACAGAATGAGGTTAAGTATGGAACAACACATCGGGCAGATGGCTGCCGCGGCTTTAACGAAATTTTCAATGAAAGTTTTGCACAAATGCTGTGGTATTCCATTAATGCAGCGTCCAATTTCCATTTTTAAGACTTGAGTCGTCGTCGGCTTATTCGCGTAAACCACCGACTTCAAAAAACCCCAAAGAAAAAAGTCTAACGGTGTTAAATCGCACGATCTAGGCGGCCAATTCTGGTCTCCAAAATGCAAAATATCACGACCGAGAAATGATTGATGCAGCAATTGAATTGTTTCTCTGGCTGTATGACATGTGGCACCGTCTTGTTGAAACCTCATGCCCTCCACATTCATTTCTTCAATTCTAGGCACAATTACAATTGTTCAAATGTCAAACAATGACACTTCGAATGGCGCCATATTTAAACCTTGCGTTCTTGTTGGGACACCCTTTATAAACTGTCATTGCATATTGCTATCAATTGGATAGAAAGGAGCTCGATTCTATAGAGTGGCGCATAAGTAACGCTAAGATTTGATCAATGAATGCATTTTTTGTTTGTTTTTTCGTTTCTTTACAGAATTAACTAAATAATACTTGGGCTCAGCATAGAACAAAGAAACAAAATTGTTCAATTTTACTTTTGAAAGTCAACATTCGATTATTCAGATCATATCGAAATTTCTTTCATGCTCGAAATGCTCCTAGTGCTCCAACAATTTACCGATTGGTTCAGCGTTTTGAGCAAAAAGGGGCTGTCTGTGATCTTCCGCGTGCTGGAAGACCTCATGTAGTTCGAAATGAAGTGACCATTGCTCGAGTGCAAACAAGTACTGAGGAAAACCTCGAAACTTCCATTAGGCGACGTTCCCAGCAGTTAGAGATGTCTAGGCGGTCTTTGTAAAGAATTTTACTTATGTTACATCTTTTCCCACATAAGATGCAATTGGATCACGAGTTAAAACCAAATGATGCACAAGAACGCATTCAATATAGTCGTCGTTAACGTAACTTATGCGCCACCCTTTAGTATAGAAAGGTTATTTTGTATTATTTTTCAAATAAATTTCTAACGATAAAAATTGCTCTAATCCATATATATGAACTATCAATACATATTGCTATCAATTGAAAAATATGTGATCATTATTGGAAAATTCCCCTCTTTCTAGAGAAGGACTCGAATTTAGTACAGAAAAGTTTATTTTGTATTATTTTTCAAATAAAATTGTAGCGATAAAAATGACTCTTTTCCATATGTATAAACTATCATAACATATTGCTATCAATTGGATATTGGAAAGTGACACTTTTTCTTGAGCAGAGTTCCATTATGGCATAGAAAACGACAACTTCTGTCGCATTCGCCCCATATTACTGCAGATGATGTACCAACACTTGGCTATGGATGCCACACACGGCATACGATATAGCCAATTTTCCAAAACAAAGATATGGTTTTTTTCTCAAAACATCTCCTTATATTTTGTTAGGAGAATACCTTAATTATCCAAACAAAATATACATTTAAAATTGCTCATAAAGATCCCAAAATTATGAATTTTTCTTGAGGTGGGCTCAATCCTTATGTGACTATATATTTCCTACTCAAACAAATTTCAAACCAAATCTGCTAATGTTTATGAGAAATAATCGTGGAAAATGTCAGTCTCCTTTTTCAAGCGCTTCGGTTTCTATTGAAATTTCGACCACCACATGCACAGCAAAGGACAGTCTTAACTCGTTATAGATTTTTACGCCGATGAAAAAAAAAAGTATATATATATACTTTTAGTGTTGAAATTCATTCATTTCCCATGTGATTACTTGTAGTGTTGAAATTCATTCATATATGTACAGGGTTGCCCATATTCGACGGACCCATCTGGCAACGCCATAACTTTTGACAGAGATGTCAGATCGCTTAATGACATACCGCGTTTGAAGCGTCAGTCCAAGCAGATTTTTACCATGGAACAATACACGCCACGCGAGCGCTCTGAAATAGTTGAAATTTACATTCAACAGAAGAAGTCAATTGTGAAAACTCAACGTGCTTTTAAAATATTAAAAAATGTGAGAAGTGCGCCTTCTAAGAACACCATTAAGCGTTTATACGAAAAATTTTCGACTGGTGAGGCTCTTTCTAATCCGAAGAGGCCAAATAAAAGTCGACCAAGGCGATCGGCCGAGAATATCGCTGCCGTACGAGCCAGTGTTGAGAGGTCCCCAAGAACATCCCAAAAACGCCGTTCTCAGCAGTTGGGCATGGCTCGGTCCACTTTACAACGGATTATTCGCGTCGATTTGCATTTGTTCCCGTACAAAATTCAATTGGCGCAAAGATTGTTGCCTGCGGACAAGCCTCGTCGATTGGAATGGGCCCAACGAGTCATCGAAATGGCCGATGATGACGAGCAATTTTGGAACAAAATTATCATGTCCGATGAAGCCCATTTCACATTGAATGGGACCTTAAATAAGCAAAATTGCCGTATTTACGCCACTGAAAATCGTCAGGAGATTCAAGAATTGCCTCTTCATGACGAAAAAGTCACAGTTTGGTGCGGCGTTAGTGCGAAAACGGTCATTGGGCCGTTTTTCTTCCAAAACGAAAATGGCCATGCTGTTACCATCAACCAGGAGCGTTATCGCGACATGATGACCAATTTTGTGATGCCAATTATTCGTCGAAAGCGTATGAGGCAGTTCTGGTTTCAACAAGACGGCGCTCCACCGCACACAAGTCGCATAACAATCGATTTTCTGAAGAATTTGTTTCCGGGCCGTTTGATGTCGAAAAGTGGTGATTTGGACTGGCCACCGCGTTCGCCCGATTTGACGTCCGCTGACTTCTTCTTATGGGGACATTTGAAGTCAAAGGTTTACGTTAACAAGCCAAGGACCGTAGAAGAGCTCAAGGACAACATTCGTGAAGAAATAGCCGCTATTCCGGCCGAAATGTTGGCGAAAACGATGGAAAATGCTGCAAAAAGGGCACAATACGCCATCAACGCCAGAGGCGGCCATTTGAGAGATATCATATTCAAAAATTGATGTAAACAAATCTACTTGGAACAAATTAAATGAATAAGATTGCCAACCGCCAAATTTTTATTTTTTTCTTTGATTTTTTTTTTAAACATGGGTGCGTCGAATATGGGCAACCCTGTATAGGTACATATAGTTGAATCTCAGACGCACATTTTTAGTTGTTACAAACGGATAAAGGAATTGTTTTCGAAATGTATTGCATTGTTTTTGAAAGCAAGGAAAACGAAACCAAATTGACTTTGTTTAGTCTCTTCACCAGGCTTCATGGTCACTTCATTTTTATTCCCTCCAAGATGCGATAATTCCATTTGCTACAACCGGATACAATCCTTGAAATCTTGTAAAGTATTCTATTCTTTATTATAGTAGGACTCTATATGATTATTAAAAAGTGCTAAGCGTTTGTCTTCGAAGGGATAGTTTTTGATGAGCTCATTTATATCGAGACGAGTTGGCAGACAGTCCACGATACCATATGTCATAAATGGGCGCAAGTTCCAGAAATGGCCGAAATCGATATAATAGGAAAAAATTGACCGTACAAGTGCTAAAACCATCTCTAGAGAAATAGAATTCTTCCAATATTTTTTTTTTTAAGAATGTACTATCTATTCTCTAACAAAAAGTGGCACTTATCGTTGGCTGGTAGACAGCGAAACGAGATTCTAAGTCACCGTCCTAGTTGAAAATTTCATTTCATTTCATTTAGAAAAAAATGAAAAATGTCGAAATATTTTTGGTAGGTTCATTTATAAGTTAATGCAATGTATGGTATTAGGTGGTAGATTTTCGAGGATGGTCCCACAACTAGCCGACCTAACGTATAGATGTTGCCAGAAAATTATTTAATTCTGCTCTGGGGGAGTCTGTTGCTTCGATTACGACTGTCAACTATTTGGTAGCAGAGTTTAAACGATGCCATACGAGCTGCCAAGACAAACACCGTAGTGGTCAACCCTTGAGGTCCACGCCAGATACGGTTAAGAAAATGCACAAAGTGGTTTTGGATAATCGTCGCCTGAAGGTGTGTGGGCTAACTGAAATGATAGACATTTTAAAAGGTGCTATACATGGTATATTAATCGAAGATTTGAAGACGAGAAAACAGTGCGCAAGATGGGTGCCGCGCTTACTTTTCATAGAGCAAAAACAGCGCCGTGAAGATGTTTCAGTAGAGTAGAAAGTTTGGTGAAATTGTAAATTTGAAATTTTGCGTCGATTTATAGCCATAAATGAGGCATGGGTTCACCACTTCACAGCTGAGACAAAGGAATAGTTAAAACAGTGGACTGGAATGGGAAAATCATGTCCAAAGAAGGCAAAAGCGGTTCCGTCTGCAGGCAAGGCCATGACGTCTGTTTTTTGGGATGCGTATGGAATTATTTTTATCGGTTATCTTCAGAAAGGAAAAACCAACAACGGCGAATATAATGCTAATTTATTGCAGCGTTTAGCTGATCCAATTATGGAAAAAAGGATGCATTTGGCGAAAACGAAAGTGTTGTTCCGTCAAGAAAATGCTCCAGTTCGCACATCCACTATGGCACATCCACTATGGCGATGGCCAAAATTAATGAATTAAAGTTCAAATTGCTTCACCACGTACCATATTTGTCAGATTCTGTTGCGTCAGACCACTTTCTATATTCAAACTTGAAAAATTGGCTCAGTGGTAAAAGATTTGCCAACAATGTAGAAGTGAAGTCTGAGGTTGATGGCTGGTTTAAGGAGTTTGACAGTTCTTACTTTAAACAGGGTACAGAAGCTATTAAATATCGCTGGAGAAAGTGTATCGAGCTAAAAGGTTCCTAACTGTTGTTAGGTCGGCTAGTTTTGAGATCAACCACGTAAAAAGACGTCGTTTTTATACATTTTTTTATATCCAATTTTCGTAAATTTTCACTAGGAAAACAAGCTAATTCGATACATTATCAAATGAGAGTGTTTCGACAATGTCCTATATCTGAATATCAATCGGTACAACGTCTACGGTCTGGTAGAATTTTTGCCATCTAGTTAAATTTGCTAGCATTCATTTATTAAACCTCATACTGAATAATTTTAATTTTAGTTCACGTGTTCGAAAAAATATATGCGTTTTCCTTATTTCCTACTCCTTCAAATTTTTTTAGCTATTTCTGATATTGCAATGATCTTAAGAATTAGCAACTAGGAAAACGCATGCTCTTAATTTTAATTTGTATTCAAACAAATTGTAACACACAAATCGTAACGCACAGTATATATTACGTATAAATTGTGAGCTTAAAACTGATGAATTTTTTATTTTCTTCTTTTCAGGTAGGCTTCAAAATCAATAGCGCAATATGGTAATGAAGAATCTACAGCTTAAGGTAAATGAAATGAAACTACTGAAAACATATAGCATACATTTGTGTAGAATCGACAACCGAATATAAATCCATGGGGTATATTTACAAATCAAGATATTTTATAATTTTTCATAGTTGAAAAATAAGATGTTAATCTGCAGCAATGTTAGAATAGATTTTTCTGTTTATAGGGAGTTCATGTTGTGATAGAATTACACTAAATTGTCTTAAATAGCTAAGATTATATTCTCCTAAAACCGCTCAAACAGTTTTTTAATTGCTTGACTGAGTATTGTTGGAGCGCGTCGAATATGAATAAGTCAAAGATGAACAACAGCATAGAGAAAATTCACAATATTTTACATTTTATCATCGATAAAGGCGAAACCCAAGCTAAGAGGCTGAAAATGGGAATAGCATTTAAGGTTCCGATGCCTTAACAGCCAATCATGCACAATTTATGTTTCGTCAATTCTGTCCCTGCAATTTTAATGTCAAAGATGAAAATATGTCGGTAATATCGATAGAACAATGAAATTGGCATGTCCGACTTTATCGCAAGCACTGTTTGGAGCGGATGGTGACTGGTGATGAATGGTGGATTGCTTATGAAAATGTCAAGTGAAAACGCCGCAGCGGGACGAGTCACCGCAGGTGGTGGCCAGGCCAGGAATGACAATCGTAATGGTTTTGCTATAAAATAGTACTGTAAGCTGCTAGCCGATCTAAGGCTAATTTTATGACCGCCGTCGTAGAGCCCTCCGGAAACAGGTGGCTACTTTTGAGCCATTGGTTTAACCTTTGGCATCTAACTAATTCTACTACTCTGCATTAATGACTCTTGTCTGTCTATTTTAAATAATACTAAAGTTTAAATGATAGATGACAATAGCACCTTCCGATAGAGCCATTGCACCTAAATAATCTTGTTCAATGGCACTAAAACTAAAACAAATAAATTTTATTGCATCCTATAAATGGAATCCGGCGAACTTCTTTATTCCCATCCCATTTTTAGACCTGCTGGACTGCTGTTTAATGGCAATTCCGAATGCTTGCCTGTGAGGCTTATCAATAACTCAACTATTCAAACCGTTCGGCGTTATGACAGCCGCACTGGCAGTGATAATTAAAACTAAACAACTGTTGCAAGAAATTAAAACTATATCTGTTTGTCTCATGAAAATTAATTTGTTTTAACCTTTACGAACGGTGTCTACCAAGTAGTAATTCCTTGCAAACAGTTTATACAGTTTTGAAATTATCATAATAGTCAACAACCCATAATAATGTTTATAATAACATCGTATAAATTTAATTTCTTCAGTATACCTTCAATTACCCGAATATATCTGAAAATAGAACTCTATTCCTCCTTCTGCAATTATATGAATCTATCTAAAAATAGAATTATATTTCCTTCTTTTGACTTTAATAACATACTGTCTACCAAGCAATGTCCTATTTCTTGTCCATTAAATTCAAGATGTTATCACCCTTGCGGATTCTTTCACCCTTATCTTGCTGTAATTAATTAGTTTCATATTAATAACTATTACTCATACGACACAATGGTAGAAATGGTCATTTGGATTCGATTTCACCCCTGTTAGAGTTATCTCCTAGAGTCGTTAATATCTTCAAATAAACAAAATTTATATATTTTTCTTTTTTTTTGTCGTAATTAAATAATGTCTTTCTATTATTTCATTGCGTCATTTTTAATGAACCAACCAGTTGTATAAAAAAATCACTATGAAAGTAAAGAAAATTGTACTCGAATAGCGACTAAGAAAAACAATTGTTGGAAATGGTTCTATAGGAAATACTGCTTACGAAGATTTGATGTCGTAGCGACGAGGGGATTTAATGAAAATTTCAGCGTAAAGTTTCTAAACCAGAAACTTTTTTTAAATTGATTTTTTTTAAAACTGGTTCTAGGGTTATTCGAAAAATGGTATTTTATAAGAAAAACAATTTTCTTTTTTCGAAATACTCAAGAAATCGGTTAACCAGTTTTCCAATTCGTACACAACTTCATATCAAAATTTTACTCAATCTTGAAAATCTACAATGGCGGTTCCAAAGCTAGTCGACCTAATAAAGAAGACACAAGGTGGGAAACATTGTATTTATTTTTCAGCATAATCTCCTTTTAGCTCGATACACTTTTTTCAGCGATGTTCAATAGTTTCTATACCCTGTTTATAGTAAGAACTGCCAAACCCCTTAAAATATCCTTTAATTGCAGACTTCACCTCTTCATTGTCGCCAAACCTGTTACCATCGAGCCATTTTGAAGTAGGGAAATAAAAAATAGTCCGAGAGAGCTGAATCTGGCGAATAGATGTGTGAGGAAACAATTCAAAGTTTAATTCATTAATTTTGGCCATCGCAATAGTAGATGTGTCAACTGGAGTATTGTCTTAATGAAACAACACCTTCTTTTTCGCCAAATGCGGCATTTTTTCATAATTTCATAATTTAAACGCTGCAATAAATATGCATAATATTCGCCGTTGATAGTTTCTCTTTTCAGAACATAATTAATAGAAATAATTTCATGCGCATCCCATAAAACCGACCCCATGACCTTGCCTGCAGATGGACCTGTCTTCGCCTTCTTTGAACACGATTCTCCCATTCCATTCCACTGCTTGGACTGTTCCTTTATCTCAGGTGTGAAGTGGTAGATCCATGTCTCATCCAGGTAAAAACCCGGCTTTATTGCTGTAAAACATCGCCAAACACTCTACTGAAACATATTCACGTCGCAGTTTTTGCTCTATTGAAAGCAAACGCGACACCCATTTTGCGCATAGGTTTCTCATCCTCAAACTTTCGATCAATATACGATGTCTTACATTTTTTGAAATGCTCATCATTTCAGCTAGTTCACGCGCCTTCAGCCGACGATCATCCAATACCATTTTGTGGACTTTCTTAACCGTCTCTGGCGAGGAAACCTCAATTGGTAGACCACTATGGTGTTCGTCTTGGCAGCTGGTACGGCCGCTTTGAAACTGTGCTACCCAATGTTTTACATTCACAAATGAAAGAGTAGACTCCCACAGAGCAGATTTTATCTCAGCTTTAACATTGGTTAGGCTGAGACCTTTCAAATGGAAATATTGGATTCATAACCAATGTGGTGACCAATTGGGGAAGCCTTTTGCAAGGTTTCACGTTTACTCGATTTCTCTAAGCATTCACTGAGATGCTCAAATAATAATTTTATTTGGTTATGTTGGGGGGGCAAAATCGACGATTATATGCACGATAGTCCCGCATTCTAGTCATCATGGCACGGCAAATCACCTTTTTAGATAGATTTCACATTAATTGATATGTTTAAGTTTATCTCTATAAGGAAGACAACTCTTTGTTGAAGCGGATATCGGTTGTTTCAAAAAATGTAAGTTTCACATTGATCGCAATGTTAACTAAACAGATCGTAAGTGGTGCAACAAGTCGTATGAAAT
The DNA here is from genome assembly GCA_019455685.1 of Philornis downsi. Lineage (NCBI taxonomy): Eukaryota > Metazoa > Arthropoda > Insecta > Diptera > Muscidae > Philornis > Philornis downsi. The sequence continues at coordinate 15,436 of JAHXMU010027066.1, read as the reverse complement.
AGTAGAAATGCGAATTTGTTTATTTATTTATTATACTATTTTTCATCAAATAGTACAATTGTAGTGAACTGATAGCGTAGGAATATGTGCATATATATCAATATCCACATTGAAATTTTTGTAACTCTCTTCTGCGCTGCCCATCGTATTCGTTGTCGCAAAAATAATTCGAAATGGAGAGTTTAAGCTCTTCTGCACAATAAGATGCCTTCGCAATTCAATACTGTAATTTAAACCGCTTGACCACGTCGATGTTGGTATAAAGCTCATACAGCTAATGATTCAAGCGACGGCAATATTCTCCGTTAGTGATCAGAAGATAGCGGAGAAAAGTTGATTGATTTTAGAAAATGCACATTTGGCATTGAAATCTATTAGTTTCTAATTCCAAAAAAATTTTACACCTATATTCGATAGACATAGAATGAAATGCCAGCAAATAATTGGAGAATTGTATCAATACAAGGCTTTAAATTTTTGCATCATAGTTAGCAATATGATGAGTTTAAAAGTCAAGTTAAAATGAGGTCTGAGTATTAATTTGATGTCCAGGAACTATTAAATGTTATCGTGTTGGAGGCGTATTTTCAGCGACTTTTAAGACTTGTAGCGATGAGTCGATAAATTAAATTCATCAGAGAATTATTCATACAAAATATAGCCAAATGTTTGTTGTCTTAGGGTACTGCTTCTTTAGTAGAAAAGGGTGGCCTGCAATTTTGTGAATACTACCGTTGAAGTGCGTTCTGCCTTGTGCTTTGTAAACACATTTCGAAGATATTCCGTGCAATATGAAATTTTCTGGAAAAGAGCCACAAAAATCATATTGCATTAAGTGTTGTTGTTTCAAAACAAACAAACAAGGAATGGGACAAATTGTCTGCAACTAAGTCTGGGTTTGATATCCATTCACAGCAGTATTTTCAAAATGATGATGGCGACCTTTTCATTGAAATCAAGAACATTTTTGCAGTGCCATTCAACATAACATAAAGAGACGACAATGAGGACAGATCCTACAAACACAACGAGTAAATACGGCTAGCGATACTACCCGGGAAACTGCTCGACATTGATGTGGTTTTTCAGATACTGGAAGAACTACTATGATTTATCTATTAACGGAGATCGAAACACAGTTTGTACGATATAGAAGTTTTCATGAAAGGAAAAGTATGTGAGTGCTGATATGGATTTGTAAATGTATCTGGAATCCGCTTTAAATAGATAACACCAACACTGAACTTAAAGGACGAATTTTGTTTGCATCCGGATGTTTTGGATTAAGCAGTCGTTTTAACAACAAATTCTATTCGGTGGTCAAAAATTCAGCTATACCAGATATTTACTTTTCATTGGATTCTTCTATTCCTCAAACAGATGGAACAGCTCTGAAAGTTAAAATAAAAAAAACGTGCGCCCTGCAGCACCTGCATTAGATTATATTTTGACAAGCACTGTCTCTCACCTGATTGCTGTCTGGCGGAATATAGTAAATGGTTTACTTTCTGGCGGGAATTAAAGAGAACAATCTTTGTAATTCCAAATTTCGTGCAGCAATCAAAATTTACATATGAAAGATTTTTTATCAACAGAAATCACAACTTTAGAGTATAGCGATTGTGATACAAATTTTCAAGCATTTGAGTTTAGGCTAGGTCGTATATCCACATATGGAGCAACCGTTCGCAATATGCCACTGAGGAAGCTACACTAGAAATCATCAAATTGTTTCACCTGAACGACGAGTCTATGACAAAGTCTACAAGCATGTTAAGATTACGGACATTTACAGAATAAATCACCACAGTTTTCCTTAATGCACCCACAATAATTCCTATCAATTACTTTGTTTCAAAGCAGGCGAGCAACGCCGATTAATGCGCATCCACACTGAAAAGTCTAAAGAGGATTTGGAAGCGGAAAATATTCCAATTTGCAGATAAGGAAAACATTCTTCCCTCAAGATAGGGCATAGATTTACGAACGCCTGGTACCATTGAATGACTTTTGGTATTGGACCAGTCACATGGCTGCGAAAGCTGAAAACAAAAATGTTCAATAATAGTTGAAGCAAAAGAATGGAGGTTCAAGAAGAATATGTTGAGAAATAGAAGTGAATCTATTAAGAATAGTTTGTTCCCCGCCTGTTTTTCCACCTTTTTATTGACCTGCACACGTTTATTTGTCGCGGGACATCATTAGAAAACTACATTTCTAGGTGACAATTTGTTTTGAGGCACAAATTTGACCATTAGTCGTTTTGCTTTACTCACCCTACGATGAAAAATAGTAATCTTACATTACCACTTCAATTTCTATACAAACCCCTCGCATAACACATGCAAGATGTCTCACTAAATTATTATTGTTTTCTTTTCAATATTTACTTTAAAAATGCCATAAATTTTTTGTCTATTAGCCGGTGACAACAAAGCTGTCTGCATTGTGATATTGCAAACGTAACATGAAGTGTCCCCCATAAAAATATAAGAGATATATACGCACATAGATATCGTGAGCTCTGATGAGACCGTCTAGATTGGCTGTGCAATTTATCCCTGATATCCATGCAAGAAATATTGTGGATGACCACTTTTAATAGAGATAAATATTTTAGTTTATTTGAAGGTCACTTTTATTATCACTCACCCAGAATGAGAATACGACGCATTATCCTGCAAGGTCCTTGGGATTTAGCCACAGTCCTCTGATGGGTGTTCGTGTGTAAGAAAAATTTATAGCGCACATACTCAA
>JAHXMU010027066.1:0-12279 GCA_019455685.1 Philornis downsi | reverse complement strand
TGGAAAGCTTTATTTAATTACACCAAAGGGACCGATAAAGGCGTTAAAACCGACAGTTGTTGTGAGAATAGTAAAACTTAAAATTATTTAACATGAGTTTAAAAAAGAATATGACGTCAAAAGAGAATCACTATTGTGTCGAGGCGGTATGTATACAATATAGTATGCCTAAGCTCGGCTCATGACATTTAGGTTATGGAAGAATCGACTAGCACTTACAGCTGGCGACATCTATTGGCAAACAGCTGGAACTTAATTGTGCACCTAATAATTAATTTATATTAATAACAACAAGAACAACAAGAATCGACTAGCACTAACAGCTGGCACAAAATCGTACATATTTACACAACCAAAAGGATATGTTGTCAACAGAAACTCACTGTTGTTTCGAAGCAATATGTTTACCATGTGCATAAGCTTGACTCATGACGTTTAGGTTATGACAGAATCGACTAGCACTTACAGCTGGCGCCATCTATTTGCAAACAGCGGAAACTTAGTTGTGCACATAATAATTAATTTGTATTAATAACACAACATATTAACAGGTTAATAACATGTTAATAACAAAACATGTTAACATATTAGTAACATAAATTAATTACTAGGTGCACAATTAAGTTCCCGCTGTTTGCCGATGGATGGCACCAGCTGTAAGTGCTAGTCGATTCTGCCATAACCTAAACAAAACCTTAGGCATATGGTAAACTTACTGCCTAGACACAATAGTGATTTTCTTTTGACGTCATATTCTTTTGGTTGTGTGAATATGTATGATTTTGTGCCAAATAATCATCATGTGCGGGAAGTATTAAAACAACGTGTCGAGATTGGTTCCGTCGCTTTAAGGACAGTAATTTTAATGTTGATGACCGTTCACCCAAAGGAAGATGAAAAACCTTCGAAGGCACTGAATTTACGGCATTACTCGGTTGGGATCCGTGTCAACCGCAGATAAAGCTTGCTTCAGTATTAGAGGTTACTCAGCAAGCCATTTCCAAGCGATTACGAATGGTGAGAATGTTTCAAAAGCAAGGAATTTGGGTTCCTTATGAGTTGAAGCCAAGGAACGTTGAGCGTAGTTTTTTCGCCTGGCAACAACTACTTCAGCGACAAAAAAGGAAAGGTTTTCGTTTCTGGTGACGAAAATAGGATTCATTACTTCAATCCAAAGAAAAGAAAATCATGGGGGCTACCCGTTCATGCTTCTACGTCGTCGCCTCGGCCGAATATTCAAGCTGCGAAGGTTATGCCATGTATTTAGTGGCACCAGGTCGGTGTTATTTGTTACAAGCTGTGGAAACTAGGCGAAACCATCACTGGGGATCAGTATCGGCTTCAATTAATGCGATTAAGCGGACCTCTGCTCGAGAAACACCCACAATACGCGGAGAGACACGAAAAAATGATTCTTCAGCATGACAACACTCGATCTTACGTGGCCAAGCCCATTAAAACCTACCCGGAAACGCTGGGATGGGAAGTCTTGCCCCATCCGCCATATTATCCAGATATTACGCTGTCCAATTGCCACTTGTTTCGTTCGATGGCACACAATCTGGCTGACCAGCAGTTCCACTCGTATGACAACATCAAGGTATGACGGTATTCGAGCTTTGTCAGAAAGATGGGAAAAGGTCGTAGCCAGCGATGGGCAAAACTTTCAATGAATCATTTGCAAACACCTCATAAATGCTATTGAACTTGACCCATTCTCCGCAGAGAAACTTTTTAAATATATAGAAAATAAACAAACAACTACTCACCATCTCCTTTTATATGTGTTAACATAATGGACACTTACCTGAAAAGAATAAAAGAATTGTTCAATATTATTAACATATTGAAAAATGTTAGCATATAAAATGTACATCAGGCACAGATTATGTTCTTTATACATTGTGTAATACAAAGATGACAAAAAAGGAAGTCAAATTTAATTTATATTATGTAAACAGAAATTTCTGTATTCTGTTTACATAACATAAATTAAATTTTTATTTTTTGCTCAATATAATAAAGTGTTACATAATGCAATATCTCTCACATTGCTCCAAACAATCTAATACTTTACTGATTATAACGTCGAGATAATGAATTATTCAATACGTTATCCTAATGTGTATATAGTTTCCTTACTAGCTCAAATGTGGAGCAAACTTTATGTAGATCATGCATCATGTAGAACATGTGGGATCATGTTTGAGCCCCATTGTGCATCATCCTAATCCTGAGATTGCATTTTGAAGATTATATTAAAATAGCCTATGAAACCAGGAGATGGTGGTTATGAGGAAAGCTACAGTTAACACGTTTGGTACCATCTTTAACAAAAGCCATATGTTACTCGCATATGCAGATGACATAGTCGTCATTGGCAGCAAACTGCGAGATATTACTGCAACCTTCTCAACCATTGAGAGGAAGCAGAGAAAATGGGTCTGGTGGTTAACGAGGACAAGACAAAGTTATTGGCTTTGACGAACAAAGAGTCTACTCGTTTGGGACGTTGTGTGAACGTTGACAACTATAATTTGAAAGTGGTGAAAGAATTCATCTAACTCGGTTCCTCTATAAACAAAACGAATGAGAGAGGTAGCATGGAGATAAATACGAGAGTATTGCTTGCTAACAGATGTTATTATGGACTAAGCAAACGATTCAATGATAAAACCCTCTCTCGACAAACAAAGATCCGATTGTACCGGACGTTTGTTCTACCGGTCTTGTTATATGGCGCAGCATCCTGGGTTGAGACGCAAGCGGATGAATAAGTACTGGCAGTTTTCGAGAGGAGAAAACTCCGGACAATATATGGATCCATCATCGTTAACGGACAGTATCGGCGTCGTATGAACAATGAGCTGTATAAGCTATATGCCGACATCGACGTGGTCAAACGCATTAATATACAGCGATTGCATTGGCTTTGTAATGTTGTGCGGATGAACTCAAACCCTCCAGAACAGAAATGTTTCGACGATAAACTCGATGAGCGGCGCAGAAGAAGGCGACCAAAACACCGTTGGAAGAACCAGACTTTTGAAATACTATCGAAACTTGGTGTGACGAATTGGAGGAGAAGCGCAGGAGATCGTAGCACTTGGAATTATTTTCTACGAGCGATGTATAATAGATAAGGTTGTCTATGTTATTCGCCACCTAAGAAGAAAATGAAACCAGGTATTCAAAAAGTGCTTTTGGGTAACTTCCGTTGGTTCAGCTTTCAGAAGCTTTATCTTTAAAAATGTAAACAGTTTTTGGAATTTCTTTGAGATATGTCTAGTACTAGGATGTTATGGCATGTCGAACTCAACTACATACATTGAAATTATGACCGCTCAAGTAGAGATTTGATGGCTGTATCTGGGCCATATATATGAGAGCCACGTGTTGTAACCATCATGAAATGATCAAAATGGACGATAATTTCGAAATACATGGAGTTTTTGTCGAACCAACTTAGAAAAATTATTTCTAGGAAAGGGATCACCATAACCGAGTTATTAAATAATTGATCTTTAATCGCACAACACAGCGTTGTGCGATTTTTTTTTTTTTTTTTTTTTTTTTTTTTGCTCTAGTTCGCTTTTTTCCCGATATTTCGGATATTCAATCAACATTCGTTCGAATATGGCTCGAGGAACCTCCTAGATGTTAAAAAAACTCATAAATTGGTATTTACGAGTAACCGAGTTATTAAATATTTGATATCTAATCGCAGAACACAGCGTTATTATTTTTTGTTTTTTTTTTTTTTTTTGGGGTGCTTTTTTTTTTTTTTTTTGATATTTCAGATACTCGATCAATATAGGTTCGAATATGGCTCGAGGGACCTCTTAGATGTTAAAACAACTCATAAGTTGTTATATCTTGGAAATAGATTGAAACAGATAGAAATGAATAAATAAATAAATTAATAAATAAAAATTAATTTAAAATCTGAGAAGCTTGACTTTTCAATAACCACATTTGCGTTAACAACACCAACGAGAATTAAATAGCCTAGGGAACCTCTTGCAATCAACTCTGCTACTCGATTTGAATGTTGCAGGATAGTCAACTTAAATGAAGTCATACAATAAAAAGAAAGTGAGCATCTCATTTATTCATGCAACCTTCTACAAAACCTTGCTTCTGTCTGTCCCAAGAGGGTATACAAAAAATTTATAGAGAGAATATTAATATTGAATTGCGTCTTTCCCTCATCCATATTCAACAATTAGATCAATCGTGACATAAGTTCATGAAAATAATTTTGAAGGATAAAATTCATTTCACATTTGGTGTGCCTTTGAAATTGGTTTACTAAACATTCCTGCTACTTTCATCCTATGTCCATCCAATGTCCATATCCAATGTTCATCTTAAACTTTTTAATTAGCTTCACTTATTGCCGTCATTGTACCACCAGGCGCATCTCCTACAGAGAATTCGTTGTGTACAGAAACAAAATTCTTTATTGAAAAGAGAAATTAAATTTAAATTATGCTTTCACATTTTTCAATTTCAATAAACGAAATTAGTAACTTTGTACAAATACTTTTAAAAGTATTTGGTTCTTATATGAATTTTCTATCAACCTGTCAATTAACGTCAAACAAATGCTTAAAGTTCACAGAAGTATTTTTTCCCCTCCCAGCAAATCTCTGCATGTGAAAATGTACTTGTGCGCCATAAAACTCAAAATGCCGATGCTGTCGACATTTGAGTGCTCAGAAACAAATGCAAAGCACTCGTAAATACGGAAACGGTATCAAATAACAGCCTTCCTTTTTACGTTTCGTTTTGTTTTGGCACAGCCTGCCTCCTTCTATTCTCTGTGAATGTTTTTGTAACGAGTAAATATACGTATGTATATGTATGTATGCACAAAAACAAACATTGAAATGACTGCTTTCTGTTTGCTTATCAACTTTTACTAGCTCTTCCACAACCCATTCCATTCCATTCCAAAGGCGCATGAACGCGTTTTCCGGCTAAGTCCCTTGCGTGTTTTCGTACGTACTTAGTAGGCGTAAAGAGGCATGCGACAGTTGTCAATCCTTTGGTAACGTGTTGTAGCATTGAGATGCTGAACTATGTGTTCTGAAAGGTGCAGCGCAAAGTATGACATATGGTATGGATGTTGGCTATATTTATGTCTATATCCATATTTATGGCCAGATATGCAAAGTCTCCATGACAGTTACTATGGGCCACGTTCATGCAAATTTATTGAAGGTTTGAAGAATGCTTTCGTCATGAAAATTTATATAGAACTAATGGACCCGGCAAACTTTGTTCTACCTTCAAAGGTGGCAAATTAATGACTTAAAATTTTCAGGATAGATGGTTCTGTATTTAAATTTTTGTTAGAAAGTTTGGTTATTTAAATGAATGCTTTTAATACTTTTTTAGTAAAGTTTTTAAAAATTATTTAATTTAAGTCAATTAATTGAGATTTAAAATTATTGCAACGCTTTCACATGTACAACATTCTTTGTTTGTCTGTCGGGAAACATAGAAAAATGAGAAGTGAAATAAAGACAGTATTTGAAAAACTTTAATTTTCCTATAACAGGATCAGATATAATGGTTTTTAAATTTTTGATTTCTTCGGGTGGTATCACGCCTTTTTGTCCAACCCTGCCCATATTTGCAGCAGAACTTACAATATGTAAACCAAACTTATATACCAAATTTTATTCAAATACCGTCAGCAGGAGCAGAAATAATGGATTTTTAATTTGTTGTTTGTATGGGAGGTACCACGCTCCATTGTCCAATCCCGCCCATATTTGCAGTAGCACTTAAGATATGTACACCAAACCTACGCACCAAATTTTGTTCAAACACCGTAAGCAGGAGCAGAAATAATTGATTTTTAATTTTTTTGTTTGTATGGGAGGTACCACGCCCCTTTGTCCAATTGGACCGAATTGTAAATCTAAACCATCCCGGGCACCACTCAGACGCATATACAAAAATTTATGCAAACCGGTCCAGCCGTTTAGGAGGAGTTCAATGACAACGCCCGTACAGTAGAATTATATATATAAAGATTGAAATGTTCAAACATATATACATTTTGAATTTGAGTAAAATCGGAGGGAAAAAATTTATTTTCGAAACGCCGCCTACTGGATTTAAACATATACAAAATGTTAAAATGATGAAACATACATACATTTTTAATTTGAGTAAAATCGGACCATAAATATAAATTTTCGAAATAAGTCCACCTCAGCGCCACCTACCGGGTTCATTTATACACAACGAATTTCTCATGATCAAAGAAACACACATTCTGAATTTCAGTTAAATTGGTTCATTAATATAAATTTTTGAAATAAGTTCACCCCAGCGCCACCTACCGGCACCAAACTTCATTAAAACCTAATCGAGCACCAACCAACCAATCGTTAAAATATAGTACAAAAGTGGTGATTCGAAAGTGGGCACTTTTTATGCTGTACGGGGTGATTATGATCGTCATAACTGGCCTATTATGGAAGGAATTGGCAAGATTATAAAGAAATTTAAAGAGACAGGAAGCGTTACAGATGTGGTCTAGCCTCTGTATCATCGCAATGTACGCACAGTAAAATTCTAAGTGCAAAAAGTCTATTTTTCGACTGTAAAATATTCAAAATGTAATGATGCAATTTTGTACGGAATTGTTTAGTTAAGAGAAATTCATTATTGCTTTTTTGAAAAAAATAATTTTTTATCGCAAAATAATTACTTAAAAATGCTTGGGAGAAGTAAAGCGCAAAACGACTAAGATTTTAATGCAACTGGAGGGCCTGTATATGCATATTTGTTGTTCGTTTAACTATTTTATGTCATGATGTTCTGAAAATATGGTATTTTGTGATTCTTTAAGAAAAAAAAAACAACTGGATAGCATAAATAGTTTCGAAACTATTTAAATTAAAAAAAAAGCCCTAGAAATTTCGGTGTTCTAAGTTTTCCTTGGATGAAAGAAAGGTTAGATCCGGCGACCTCCATGCTCTGACTGCAATAAAATGAAGGAAGGGAGTATATTATTGCGATTTATGGAAAAAAATCCTCACGATATTTTATACTGCTGAACAAAGTTATAAATTTTATGAAAAACGTCACAAGAAATTACGCTACAAATTAAGCAAAGAAATAAAGACAAAACACGTATACGGTGCATAATATAGGCGATGGGCGTGGCCGATTTGGATGAAACTTTCCAAAATTTTTGTTCCCGTAGCACAGATGATCCATGCCAAATTACAAAAATTTCTACCTAACAGAATAAAATTTATACGAAAATTTCATTTTGAATTGTATGGGCGGTGGGCACGCCCATCGCCCACCGATTTAGATGGAACTTTCCAAAAATTTTGTTTTCGTAGCACAGATGATCTATGCCAAGTTACAAGAATTTCTACCTAACAGAAAAAAATGTATACGAAAATTTCATTTTTAGTTGTATGGGCGGTGGCCGTTGGGCATGGTCGATTTGCATGAAACTTTATATTTTTGCTACTCTACGTCATAAAACGCTCTATGCCGAATTTCAAGACTCTGCGACAACTCCTTATATTTATTGCACAAAAATGTATGAAGCAATCCCACTGTGTGTACGCAATGCCAAAAATATAGTGAAAGTGTGACGAATAACCCGGATTTGTCGATTCCCTGGCGTTCTCAGGAATTAGGCCTATCTTACGACTCATTAGAGCGTATTTGGACCTCAATCCATATAAAGCCCAACTCACGCAACAGTTAAAGCCGGCTGACAATTCACAATGCCGTAGATGTGCTGATTGGGTGCTGCAATGCTGATTTTTCGAACAAAATTTTCTTTAGCGATGAATATCATTTCTTACTCGGTGGTTATGTCAACAAGCAAAATTGTCGCATATGGGGCTCAGAGAACCGAGAAGTGATTGTGAACAGTCCGAAAAAATGTTTAATGTTAAACATCCGAAAAAGTGACTGTTTGGAGCGCATTATGGTCTGGAGGTGTCATTGGGTCGTATTTTTTTTTTTATGACGCAGGATAAACCGTTACTGTCAATTCGGAGCCCTGTGGCCGAATGATAACCGACTTTTTTGGCCTGCAAATGACGATTATGAGCTAAACAATATGTGGTTTCAACAAGACGGTGTTACGAGCCGTACAACACGACCGATTTTGGCTTTAGCGTAATTTCACGTTTTGGTGACATCAATTGACCATCTAGATCATAAGACTTCTTAACGAGCGTTAGGCCTTTTTTTTTTTGGGGAACTACGTTAAAGACCGTGTTTATAAGGATAATTTCAAACGTTGGAGCACCAACATTTGTCAAATCATCGCCGAGATACCACACGAAATATGCAAAAAAGTAGTCGAAAACAACCTCAAAAGGATCCACTGCTGGCGATCCAAGAGACGCTCAATTAAATAGCACTTAATTTCCTCCTGCCACGCTCATTTAAATAGCATTTCATTTCGCACACAATAGAAAAGTCCAAGCACTATAATGAAATAAAAGATTTACTGAAATCATAGCTTTAAGAGTGTTTTAGTTAACTTTCTCTTGGAAACAGAAAAATGGACAACCCGTCATTAGATTCAACTACGTATACTTTACGTTTCAATAACTTCTGACTTGGAATCACTTCTTGAGCCAATTCGGCTACTTAAAGCTTCTGTCTGTCTATTCATAAACAAGATGGTTGGGTTGATACATGTCATTACCAAGATGTTAGTTGAAGTGGTTGCCTTTCCAGAAAAACGGCGAAAGAAAGCAGAAATGTCAGTCAGGCTATATTACAATGAAAAATCTAAATTCTCTTTCCATTCCCATAGTCTCCTGATCTTACAAAATTCGCTTTCTTCTTTCATGAGTTTAAGTTTACTTAAAGTAGGTTTGCGAACAGATTTGGATAAATTAAAGTAATACATTCGACACGTAATTGAAGCAATTCCAATTGTAATTCTCGAGATAGTTGTGAATATCGATGTCACGCACCCATCACCGAGCGTGAAGATCATTTAAATTCTATTAGAATTAGAAAAGCAATTTAAAAGGACTTAATACACATTTAATATTTTTCAAAAGAATAAAGAGAAAATAATTGATATGAAAATTTGTTGATAAAAAAAAAGTTGTACTTCATAGTGTAGCAATATTCATCAGGCTACCTGTATTTTTATTGTTAGATAGCAATTGTGAACAGATTACCAAGAACGTTAACATGTGGGATGTCAATCGATTGGTCGCCCAAACCCATTAATATCGCTTCTCAAAGTCACAGTTTTAGTTAGAATTGAACAAAGTTCTGCGGATATTGATTTAGCTCTATTAGAATGCACTAAAGCTTTTCAAAAAGTCAGGCTTGATCTTAATGATTTCAAAATCTGCTCTCACAAATTGCATTAAATATTATTCTCTTTATTGTATTTCATCATACTTTAATCGGGAATGGACTTAATTGAAGAAGAGTTATATGAGTCCGTGTCATTCGATTTTGTCAAAATTTTCACTGCAGTTTTGTTGTATTTGACTGGGTGTGCGATTTAGCTGGGTGTCCTTTTGGCAGCCGCCATATAAATGAAATGTCCAAACTTGTTTTTGAGTGTTCTACAAGTATAATTTAAAAATAATGTATTACTTGTTTAGCTGTGCATCTGTCCACCCTTGGAGCTGCGAATTTTACCAAACACGTGTTTGTACGATTATTTCAAATACTTACTCGCATTTCTTATAGTTTTTGAGATAAATAAAACTTGGAAAGGATTCGTTTTTACACATTAAAATCCTGGTTTTTAAGAATTCCTTTTTAGTCACGCATTTTGATTACGATCTTAAACAGTTCATTTTTTCCCGGAGCTTGAAAATATGAGAATCGGGAATGAAAATTTGTGCAAAATATAATTATTATGATCGCACTGTATACTAATTAGGGACAGCTAAATGGGAGTTACATTTGGAACTAAACAAATTCACTTGCACATTCAGTGAGCTTACACGCATTCTACCTCTAGACTCACTCAACGGAACCTACAATTCAACGACGATTCCGATCGTCGCAGTTTAAGAAGCATTTACAAGACTTCTGGATTACTCGACCATCCAAAGTATTCGTGACACACATCGAAGTGATCGCCGCTCAAAAAATGATAGGTAGCTGTGCGCGGTGTTGAACCTGCAGTGATGCGAGCGACAACCGCGTGTATTAACCATTGTGCCATGGCCGGGCAAATAAACAAGGACAACTGCTATGCTGTAAACAGTCAAATACAAGGTGCCGCACAAATCGTGAAACAGTGAACAATCAACTATTAACAGGGATTTAAAATTATTGAAGGAGTTTTGTTTACCCAGAACTGCGCCGAAGATGTGTCCGTTTCAACAGCATTTGGTTCCAGCAAGATAATGCAGCTGACGCTTATGACAGGGCCCCAACGAATATTCCCAAACAAATTAACATCTACAAACTCTACTTTTCGCTGGTCCCCAAAATCACCTGCAATCAGGTGCACCAGATTTTGTTATGGCTTTATTTCTAGCAAGAGTTGTACAAAACGAAACCAATGAATTTGACTGAATTGAAGCAGTCTATTAAAACTTTAATTGAGGTTATCCCGCAATGAATAATTATCTGGTCAGCTATTGCATATGCGTGAATGAGCATTGAGGTCATTTAAGGTTTATCATCTTCAAAACCAATTAGTTGTATGAAATAAAATTGAGTTTTCTATACAATAAAAAAAAAATAAATGCATGGGTCATCGCGAAGTATTATCGGGATTTAATTTTTTGGAGATAAAAGAAGACTGGTAGTTGCAGTGAATTCATAGTATTATGCATTACAGATTTTGGTTTGGTTCCAGCAAAACGAAGCAACGTTACACCCGTCCAATACGTTTCCGTCACGTGTTCGTGAAACTTTCCCAAAAAAAAAATTGACCTACGATAGAGGTGACATAAATTGGCCGCCATGCACTTCTGGTTTAATCTCTGTGGTCATTTTCCTAGGGAGATGTAACAAATCTAAAATGTACGCCAATAAATCGAATTCCCTGGCGCATTTGAAAGAAAACACCCGTCACGAAATGGCAGCCATCACGCTATAAAAAATGCTGCTCTTCGCTTAAATGAGTGCCGCCAATACGAGGGTTTACCTTTAAACAATGTTATTTTTAACGAAATAAATTTCCAAATTGTGTACTTTAATAATTGGTAACCTTTTTTTTCGATAAACGGCTATCATTTTTTTTTTTTTTTTTTTTTTGAGCAAACCGCTAAATAAAGTTGTTGTTTTGAGACGACTTATTGACGACTGTTTATCAAATTGTTGACATTTCGCAAAAATTTGAAATATCAATTTCTTGTCTTCAATGGCTCGTATTGAAATTGATAATGTACCATAATAATGGAACACTTTGAAATATTTATCGAGCTTTCCTAGAAAAACGCATGGAAAGGACATCTATAAATTAGTGGCACGTGGTTAAAATGTTAAACAAAACTAATCTCCACAAGAATTCATCAAAAACATTCAATAATAAAAACCCTTTAAAATTACTAATAATATATCTTTTGGACGTAATTCGAAACAATATCGCTTTACGATAGGAACTTTCCAACAGTGCTTCCTGGAAAAGTGAGGCTATCTAAAAGCTTGTTTGTTTGGAATTCTACGACATTTGCGCAAAACCTTCACTTGCTGAATAATTTATTCTTTTCCCAGGCAATGACCTACATTTTTTCCACTGTACATTCAGTAAGCGACCGAGGAGCAATGGTGAGTACACGTAACTGTCCTTCGCATGATCGTGGGTTCAATTCCCAATACAGCAATATTTCAATATTTGAGCGGCGATCACCTCGAGTTGTTTGACAAACACTTCGAGTAGTTGACCAGTTTAGTATAAGCTTCTTAAACTGTGATGTTTGGAATCATAGTTGAACTGTAGGGCACATTGAGCGAATCTAAAATAGATCGTGGGTTCAATTCCCAATACAGCAATGTTTCAATATTTGAGCGACGATCACCTCGAGTTGTCTGACGAACACTTCGAGTAGTTGAGAAGTTTAGTATAAGCTTCTTAAACTGTGATGTTTGGAATCATAGTTGAACTGCAGGGCAAATTGAGCAAATATAAAATAGATCGTGGGTTCAATTCCCAATACACCAATGTTTCAATATTTGAACGACGATCACCTCGAGTTGTCTGATGAACACTTTGAGTAGTTGAAAAGTTTAGTATAAGCTTCTTAAACTGTGATGTTTGGAATCATAGTTGAACTGTAGGGCACATTG
>JAHXMU010027065.1:0-17646 GCA_019455685.1 Philornis downsi | reverse complement strand
GCACGAGAGTTGTGATACTACTGGTCAACTGTACCAATTTTTTTTTTGTTTAATTCCCTTTCGTATCTTTTAATACATATTTCTCAATAACAATGAACAGCAATCTACGTATCGTACTCTGATAATGTTTGGATTTTGTGCCAAATATCTGTACATCCTTGAAGAAGCAACATACTTGTTGGTTTTCTTCTCAGATGAAGAGTTGCCTAAAACTTTACGGAACAAAAATAATGAAGCTGTTCATTTTCCCCATGTTTCAATAAAATCATGATTTTTCCCTTAGCTCTGTTTGTAACAGTCTGAATCAGTGGCTCTCTCAGAGGCCTTTCGTTTGCATAAAAGTGGTATCTAACAATTTATCACTTCTCCAAAAATTTTGGTGTTGTAAAGACGACATCCTATTACCACTAACAAATGTCGAAGGGAAGGCAATTGGGGTCTTGTCGACAAATCAGCTTCCTATTGGCAACTGTGTCGATGATTAAAATTCTCAACGACATGGCGATAATTTGTGTTTAAAGATAGTTCAGACAATGACACCACTTTTGTTTTCTCTTCTCTTCTACAACTGGCTTCAATGTTCTCATGTACACAGCATGGGTTTCGCCACACGGTAAGTCAGTCACCTTACCGACATCCATTATATCCCTTTGTGGTTAATCTAATTCTTTATGTTTTGGTTGCAGGATAACCAGATTACGTTACACATATCATTATATTGAAATCAGGACGTATTTAGTAGCCATATTGAATCCAATATCAGATTTATTTTCTGCTCCTACTCTTTCGAAAGATAAGCATTTTGTGAATTCTGGGTATCCATTGATATACCCAGAATTCACAAAATATGTCTGTGCTCTCATCATCTTTTCCATAATTTCTTGCCAACTACGAATCCATATTGAATTTATGATTTTTCTTTTTTGGCATCAAATCTTTCGAACAATGTTTTTACAACGTTTGCGGAGTCATCAAGTTGGGGCAGTCCGTTTCTTTCCTTCCCTAGTTTATATTTTTATTGCTTATTTTTAGCAATGTTAATCAAAAGGAGCTTCGTCTCTCGCATTACTCTCTGCTCGTGAAATACATCGCGAAACAGCACCGCTCAGTGGCTTCAACTTACATTCAGCTGATAGTTCACCCATCAAAATTAATTGTTGCTCATTGTTTCTCAATGCTTTAAAAGGTCGCAATAACATTTCCTTGTTGATACTTTAAACCTTGGTCTCTTAAGTCAGACATATACAGAATACGTTGGATGGGGCATCAAATCAAACTTCATTTCATGAAATTTTGCCATTGTAACCATCTATTTGTGAAAATGTCCACTATCATGATGATAGATTGGTTATTACTCAGCCATTTACGAAAATTTATTTCTTGATTTTGTCCTTTCAATGATCCGAAAGTATCATACAACAATAAATATTAAATTTTCTCCCTTTTTTTTATTATAATAATTGACGACTAGCATGCAAACCCCAAAATTCGGAGCCATAACATCACCTGACGACTGTCATTACTTTATTAATTTTTCCCACCTAACAGAAGAAACACAAAAAGTTTGCAAATTCCTCCTTTTAGCTCGATACACATTTTCCTGCGATATTTAAAAGCTTTCATATCCTGCTTTTAGCAAGAACTGTCAAACTCCTTAAAATAACCATCCACCTTTTTATTGTTGCCACATCCTTTAACAACCGAACAATTTTTTCAAGTTCAAGTTCAAGGAAATAGAAAATAGTCCGAAGGAGCTAAATGGTGAGTGATGAAGCAATTCGAACTTTAGTTCATTAATTTTGGTAACCGCAATAGTGGATATGTGAACTGGAGCATTGGTTTGGCGAGTCGATTCTTTTTCGCCAAATTCGAACTTTTTCCTTAATTTGTCACTTAAACGCTGAAATAATTTAGTATAATATTCGCCATTGATGGTTTATCATTTCTGTAGATAGTAAATAAAATTAATTCCATGCGCATCCCAAAAAATAGACGACATTATCTTGCATGCAGATAGAACTGTCTTCGCCCTCTTTGGATACGATTATCCAATTCCAGTCTACTGCTTTGACTTTCCTTTGTCTCAGGTGTGAAGTAGTGGACTCATGTTTCATCAATGGTTATAAATCGACGCAACAATTCGGCTTCATCACGGTGAACCATCGCCGAAACATCTTCACGACCGGGTTTGTGCTCCATTGAAAGCAAACGCGGCATTCATCCTGAGCACAGCTTTTTCATATTCAAATCTTCTGTCAATAAACGATGTATAGCACCTTTTTTTAAATACCTATCATTTCAGCTAGCTGACGCACCTACAGCCCATGATCACTCAATGCCATTCTGTGGATTTTCCTAACCGCTTCTGGCGTGGACACCTCAATTGGTCACCACTACGGTGTTCGTCTTGGCAGCTCGTACGGCCTCGTTTAAACTCTGCTACCCAATATTTTACAGTCGTATACGAAGCAGCAGACTCCCCTAGAGTAGAATCTCTCTCGGCTTTTAAATGAAAATATTGAATAACATAACGGTAACCAATTTTACTAAAAAACGAGGCGCCTTGAAAGGTTGGCACTTTTCACCAAACTAATTTGTTCAAACTACTGGCACCATCTATACGTCACTTTGTCTAGTTTTACGTCATAAAAAATTCTTCTTACCAAAATAGCTAGAAGTAGAAAACGTTTTTAGGGATATCGTCTACAGCGTTAAGGCTCAATCTGAAGATGAAATATTCTGTAGGGAGTGCTATGAATTTGTTTAGGTATTGACTGGAAATCGATGATTTTCTTTTGGTATTTTGTATACCTTAACCGTAGTTTATATCGAAAACTTTAGAGGGAAACCAAAAACGAATAAAATTTTACTAGCGTAGAAATTTCAGTCAGGTGAACTGACTGAACTGACTGAAATATATCTTCACTCAACTTCCTTTACATTGTTGCGAAAGTGTGAGGAGTGGCAGAAGGCGAGTAGCAAGTCGCTAGATTTTTACTAAAAAATGTTCTGCTCTATTGCAATTGAACGAAAGATATGAATTCCGAAGTTTAATAAGATAATTTGTGCGGAAGATCGATAACCCCGGGCCGACTTCTTCGATAAATCATTCAATTTGTATGAGAAGTGGTTGAAGATGGATGGTACTACAGCACGTTACGAATGTCAAACTATGTTTACCACACGTTTGACGTGTGCCTAATTTGACTGAATTCATTGCAAGTTATGACGCTAAGTATATTTGAATTATATCGCTTATTTGCATGGGAAGTATCAGCAGGAACGTGATTATTTGACATTAAAATAAAGAACAATTTACATTCTTGCAGCTTGCAAATTAGGAGATCCCAGAAGAGTCGTCACAGTGCAGTCCATTTGCATTCCTAGACATTACCTTACCACAACCTTAACGAGTATAAAATTGGACCGAGATATGGTGCAGGTATATAGAAGATATGAACCTAAGAATGTATGGGTCATTCGTATGGTAGGTAGCGAGAAGGGACATGATCAGCTGGTCGAGTTTCTGACAATTTAACCAAGAATTGTACATTAAAACAGTTTACAAGAATTCAGAATACCACAGTCTATGTATTGGGAGTGACAGAGGTGAAACCAAATTTTGAAAAATCGACCAGTTATGTATGGGAGGTACCAGAAGGGACATGACATTGTTGTCCGTTTTCATTTCTGGGTACTACTTTAGCAAACTTTTATAGTGTAACAAATTTGCCTGTACTCGTATTTGGTATAAAGTTAAGGATTTAAGAATATCTATTTTAAAACTGTGATTCATATGGGAGGTACCAGAAAGAGAGCGGTTAACTGATTGATTTTTTTAGGGGTTACCAAAAATTGAATACCAAAACAATTAGCAACAATTCAAGTTTCTGCAATCAACGAATTAAGAGCTACAAGGAAAAAATTAACTTTTGGAAAATCGGTCCATTTGTATGGCAGGTAACCAAAGGAGTAGGCCAGAGGTATACAATATAAGACCATTTACAATATAAGGCTACAATGTAGCAAATTATTAAGATGTCTCGTATTAAGTTTTAAGAAGTAAGTATACAGACAGACGATCATCGTTCAATCAAATAAAAAGTCATGAACGCCTTTTGAAAATAGAGGCCTTCTTCTGAGTTTTACGTTTCTAACGTATCAAATACATTTGGTATCGTGGAACGTATTTCCACATCAACGTCAACTTTATTAATCCAAACGTACAAAGTTGTTCTATTTATACTAAAATAACTTATTCTAGAAAATGCTATGATATTTCAGAGAGAACACTTATTTACGTAATAGGTGCAACAAAGGCAAACATATTTACAGAATAGTGTTGTTTATCATAGACTTAATTCTAGAATGTTCTTATTTACATAACAAGTGAAAAGGAGATAAAAATAGACTATATAACGGGAGTAAGGGGAGAGGAACAAACATAACTTACTGTCGTAAACGTAATTGTAGAAAAGTCCTATTTACAGGTAACGAGGGAAAGAGATTACATATATCATACTTGAATATTCTGGGAACGGTCTTGTTGATCTTTCTAGAATATACACTTAGAGAATTACTTAGAGAATTACACTCACATACTACATACATTCCCTCAGGCGATAGCATAAAAATTGCCTAGGAGTAAGCTCGTCGCTTCCAACAGCCCCATCCCCATTTGGAATTAGTTATTTAACACACAACCTTGGTGCAATGCTGTTTAGTAACAGTCAGATTAGAGATGCTAGTATTTGGTTTTAGTTTCACAATATTCATACAATTATGCTTAGTGGCCAGTTAAAAACACTTGTGTACATTTGGCTGTACATCGTTTTGGATGGTTGCCTACGACAATTATGACATTGGTTTAGTTATTACTACGAATTTCCATTACATCTTAAGTTGGCCACGGCAAAAAAAAACAGGCCATCTATTTGTTTGGCATGTGCTACGAAGACTTTTGTCCCCAAGTGTTTATGGCAAAAATGTGCCTTTTGGATTAATGAAAATCTACGTGCGCCATGTCCTACCGTTACAGGTCATTATTTTAGGGGGTTTGCTCATTACAAATGAACGTTTAACTTTTTTTTTTTGTTCTTTGCGCATTGTAATAAACATTTTGTACACGAATGTGTGTTAGTATGTTATTTTTATATTTGTATTCTCTTGAAGCCAACACATGTCGTTGTCCTACAGATTACACAAACATGCAAATTTGCCTCCTCTCCCTTGTGGCTATGGCGACATGTTGTATGACTGTGTATGACTGGCTATCAGAAAAGTATGCTTTAAAATAAATGCTCTTTGCTTTTGTATGGCTGGTGCTTAACTTTTTATACATTTGCGGTATTTCTGTGTGTGTGTGTGTGTTTTTGTGTTACATTAACATTTGCTTTTCATTGCGGGTATTGATGAAGGAATTGTTTGATTGATGGTAAAAGTAGTGCGGTTAATAAACCTAATTAAAATGATTAGTTAAGGTATTCTGCAGCAAAAAAAAAAAAAACCAACAGCAAACATTGCCATCAGTTAATGACCAAGGGGACATTTATCACTGAATGTAGCTATTGTTTATATGAAATTTCAATTTAAAAGTTGAGGTAATAAATTATGTGAAATTATAATAGACGCTGGAATTTAAATGACATCTGTTTGATGATTATCTGTTTGATAGCAAGAAACAGGTGTACGCCACAGAAACGAATTTCAATAGAATGTATTGAATATAAAAATCATTTGTCTTTGATATCCATATATCGCATTTTGTGAACCAATTTATAAATATTTGTTAAAATGTTCGATTTTTTTTTTTTTTTTTTTGTTTTTTGTATAAAACGCTCTAAAGATATTTTGTAGATGTTCATTCTATATCACGACTTTTAAGAGATCCTTTTATTCCTTATTTTAAAACAAAGTACAGAAAATTGAAGTTTTTCGGCCCCAGCAAAAAAAAAATCGGGAGTCATTCAAAAAGTATAACAATTTCATCACTTTCAATAGAAGAAGAAGCATTTTTATACCGCCTCCAAATCTAAACAAACTTATTATTAGTTCTTACTACATTTAAATACTAATAATTTGTTTGTATTCGACAGCCACATTATCACACTCGACAAAAACCCTATTTTATGGTCTAATTTCAGTCTAATCCAAAAACAAAATTTCTTTGGTGAAATGAAAAATCGCGCCGAAATGATTGATTTTTCATTTCTATAACAACTATCATGACAATGCGAAGAAGACACACCATAAAAAACTACTTCGTTTCGATAACAAGTTAAATTTTCACCGCTTTGCTCCAAAAATTGTGGTCAATTTCAGCTTCCGCGGATGCACTTATTTTGCCGGGGTCTATAATTTCTGCTATAAATTAGCATAATAGTCGCATTTGATTGTTTTTCTTCTCTGTGAAGACAATCAATAAAAATAATCGCATGCGCATCCTATGATCTTGTCTGCAGAGATGGAACCGTTTCGCCTCCTTTGGGCATGACTCTCCCATTACAGTTCACTACTTTGATTGTTCCTTTGTCTGTTCTTTAGTCATCAAAATTTTAGATATTATAGAGCAGAACAACATTTTACAGTCGTATATGAGAGAGCAGAGTGGAATCTAGCTTGGCGTTAATATTGGTCGGACTGAGACCTTTCATTTGAATATTGAATTACATAACGATGACCAATTTTTTCCATGTTTACAAATTCACTGATATCGTTTACTTTTGATGGCTTAAATAAAAGTAATAAACAACATGGCGCCTTGCAACTTAAAACATATGTTTTATAAGGTTGCCACTTTTCACCAAAATAATTTTTTTTTTTCAAACTGCTGCCGTCATCTTTACGTCAGTTCAGCTAGTTTTGAAATCGTATGGTCTTGGTGGCCAGATAACATCGCCAAAACGTGAAATTACGCTTCGTGGCACGCACCGTCTTGTTGAAACCACATATCGTTTAGTTCATAATCTTCAACAGCAGGCCAAAAAAATTAGTTATCATATGGCCATAATGCTCTGGATTGAAATTGAAATTTTCGGTAGGGCGTGCATTGCGATGATGTACAAGCCTGGCCAAATCTGTGACGTTTTCGGTCTCTTCAAATTTCTTTACAAACTTGCTAATTTCTTGCACAGTACGTCTATTATGACGACCATTATCATCCCGTAATGCACAGAGAGTGCCCACGTATGAATCACTACTATTGTAGTTAGTTTTAACGATTTTTACGCATTCTTCGGCTATTAAACAATCCATATTCGTAAACCTCTCACTAAATAAATAGCACTTTAGATGACAGGTATTTAACAGCCTTGCCAGACCGCCATTTTTTGAAAATACTAAATGGATAATCCTATATATTCCTAGATTCTTATCTGTCATATAATTGAATTATATTCAGTATAATTGAGTTTGTATATTGCCACGCCCCTTTGGATACCATACATACAACTTTGTCGATTTGGCAAAAATCCTTCTATATTTTTTAAACGGAGGACTTCAGACTTGCCATTGTGTATATTGTATATACCCTAACCGTAGTTTATATGGAAAACTTTAGAGGGAAACCAAAAAAAGAATAAAATTTTACTGGTGCAGAAATTTCAGTCAAGTGAACTGACTGAAATATATTTTCACCCAACTTCCTTTACATTGTTGCAGAAGTGTGCGGAGTGGCAGAAGACGAGTAGCAAGTCGCTAGATTTTTACTAAAAAATGTTCTGCTCTATTGCAATTGAACGAAAGATATGAATTCCGAAGTTTAATAAGATAATTTGTGCGGAAGATCGATAACCCCGGGCCGACTTCTTCGATAAATCATTCAACTTGTATGAGAAGTGGTCGAAGATGGATGGTACTACAGCACGTTTTGAATGTCAAACTATGTTTACCAAACGTTTGACGTGTGCCAAATTTGGCTGAATTCATTGCAAGATATGACGGTAAGAATATTTGGATTATATCGCGGATTTGAATGGGAAGTATCAGCAGGAACGTGATTAGTTGACATTAAAATAAAAAACAATTTATATTGTTGCAGCTTACAAATTAGGAGATACCAGAAGAGCCGTGACAGTGCCGTCCATTTTCATTCTTAGGTACTACCTTACCAAAACCTTAACGAGTATAAAATTGGACCGAGATATGGTGCAGATATATAGAAGATATGAACCTAAGAATGTATGAATTAAATTTGTTTTTAAACGGAGGACTTCAAAAAATTAAAATTTTACTTTTTTTGTACTTTAACTCAAATCGTTTCTTAGAGAACTTTTCGCAGCAACACAAAAGTACGTTGCTTGAATGTAAATATAATATAAATATAAATTAAATTTCCAGATATTAGTGAAGAATCTTCAAATATAAAAGTAAATTTTCGTGCACACATTTGAAAATTAACAGAAATTTTGTAAAAATGTGTATACGTAATAATTTCAAAGCGTTATTACGGATAAAAGGTTTTTGTTTTTCGTCTCCGCGACTATTGCTTAATACAACTGCTAAGTGATTCCCTTGGAATTGGCTTCATTTTTTTGCGATGTCACATAAAATAAATACCACGTAGGCAACGACAAACAAAAGTAGATCCTTTCGTTTATGTATTTCAATGCTTCCGCTATGTTATATTTATGCTTTTGCCAATATAAATTTTTGGGCAATACAAATAAAAACCGCTTTATATTTTATAGTCACATATATTTTTAGATTTCCATCTGACGTTATAAAATTTAAAATAAACCATAATAATAAAATGCAAGCTCATAAAATATGCCTGTCTGCCGTCGACACTCTTCTACTGTTCCTACGGGATTGCTAAAGGAATAAATAAATTCTCAAATTTTTATTAGTTTTTACAGTTTAATGTTTTTGCTCTGGTCGACACTTAACGATAATGTCCCATCATTATATATCATTTTGAATGTATGGACTATATCCGCTTTATCTAGTAATAGTCCCCCCCCCCCCCCTTGGGGGCATTTGGGAATGTCTTCGTTTTAAACGAGTTTGAGAGATGCACATTTAGATAAAACAATTTTGTCGCGCTATAAAATTAGTATTTAGAGGGAATATAATTTCAAAATTAGCACATTATCAAAATTGGCAAAGGCATAATAAAGTTTGTTTTAACATTATGTTGAAATTCATTTAACATGGAAGATTTAGGTTACGATGTCTCTTAAGAGTGCTATAAAATTATTCTACATCAATAGCAGACACAGTTTAGTTAAAGCACTTTGATTTTCAGGTAATAAATTTTAGTTTTATATGCAAACTTTTTCATATTAATTATTGAGGATTAATTAAACAAATGTTTGATTGTTTCTTTCCATGAGTCGTGTATAAGCGTCAATATCACCTGAAGTCCTCATAAGTAGTGATGGAGGAAAATGTATTTGCAGCTTACCCTTCAATTTTAAGACGTTAGTAAACAGGACACTTACCTGCAAAGAAAATATAATTATTGAAAAGTTATTTGTATTTAGAAATAGAAATTTGAATATAGTAAAAGTAAACTATACATATTAATCTTTGTTGTTGAAATTAAAAACTGCCGTATCGCCTAAACTGTTTGTGCCAGCTGATATTTCTTCGTCAAAGCAACAAGGAATCCAGTTTGAAACATGTTTTGCCGTCAGTCCAAACTTACAGAAATATGAATGAATTACAATGAATGCTGAAGAGTCGGAAAGTACTCGTATTCTATTTTCTGACTTTATCAAAGTGGTTACGGAAACTCCAAATCGATCCCTCTTGCATGAGGGAACAATCTTGTGAAGCTGTCCTAAAATTTTCAAGGGACAATGCAAGCAGATGTGAAGTAAAAAATAGGATTCTATAAATCTAATTTCAATTTATTGACCTATAGAAGGAAATATTGAAATAATCAAAATAGACTTTTCTGTTGTGAAAATTTGAAAAAATCGACTTTTGAAGGGTGTCCCAACAAGAACGCAAGATTTAAATGACTGATGCAGCAATTGAATTGTTTCTCTGGCTGTATGACATGTGGCGCCGCCTTGTTGAAACCACATGCCCCATACATTCATTTCTTCAATGCTAGGCACGAAAAAACTGATTATCATTTCACGATACCGAACACCATTGAGTGTTTGCGCTTGACATGCCCCATTTTCATAAAAAAAGTTCCAATGATTCCTCCAGCCCAAAATCCACACCACACAGTGAGGATACATTTCTCTTCTCGTGAATCACTCGAGGATTCTCCTCACCCCAAATGTGACAATTCTGCCTATTGACGAAGCCAGCAAGATGGAAATGGGCCTCGTCACTGAAGATGATTTTATCGGCAAAATCAGTAGTTTCATGTTGTCTCTCCAATACCCAATTAACGAACTCCCTTCGCTGTCCATGGTCAGTTGGCTTCATTTCCTGAGTCAATGAAACTTTATATGCATGAAGATGCAAATCTTTCATCAAAATTCGCTACATAGTGGATTTGGAGACACCAACCAATTTGCTGAGTTCGGTGTCGAATTGAGGTGGATGGAGTTTGAGCGACATCATCACGTACAGCTGCGACATTTTCGGTCGATCGACCTGGTCGAAGGCGCGTTGTTGTCTTTACATCATTAACAGACGCAGTTTTGGCAAATTTATCCATTAATCTCTTTACAGTTGACTCTTTTGGAGCATTATTGTGACCCCAAATTGATCGCAATTTGCGAACTGTAGCCGCAAAACTTTCACCATTTTGGTAAAACAATTTCTCAATGAGAATGCTTTGTTCATTCGTGTAGCGCTACATTTTTACTAACCTCGTACCTTCTACTAGCAAACAATAACAATTGTTTAAATGTCAAACAATGACGCTTCGAATGACGCCAAATTTAAATATTCCGTTCTTGTTGGGTCACCCCTTATTATACCTATAGATATAACAGTGTATCAATTTTACGGTTTCAAAAGTAAAGTTAAATAAAACACACATAAATCGGTGATTTCGGTGAAACTTTTATTTCATTATAATGCTTAGACCCTTCCATTATATACGAAATTTAATGTAATTTAAATGACCCCCTGTATTAAATGACCCGCCGTATTGGTTGTAGCAGTGGATCCTTTTGAGGTAGTCGGTATCTCGGCGCTAAATTGATGAATGTTGGTTTTCAAATGCTGCAACGTTTAAGCATTATTCACATAAACACGATCTTTGACGTAGCCCCACAAAAAATATTTAACGGCGTCCAATCGCATGATCTTGGTGGCCAAGTGGACGTCGTCAAAACACGAAACGTGGAATCAAATATCGTCCAGTTCATAATTTTCAATTGCAGGCCAAAAGAAATCGGTTATTAAACGGTTCGCTCTAAATTGAATTGAAATTCGGATTATTCGCCACACCTTCACTAACTGAAGCTATATTTTCGGTAGTGCGTGCATTGCGATAATGCTTCAAATCTCTTCAAATTTTTTTAAAATTTTGCCAACTTCTTACACAGTAGGTCAATTATGACAATCATTATCATCTCGTAATGCACGGAAAGTGCCTACGTATGATTCACTACTATTGTAGTAAGTTTTAAGTAATTTCTCACACATTTTTCGATTGTTAAACGATCCATAATCGTAAATGGCAAATCTTTCACTAAATAAATGACACTTCAGATGACAGGTATGTAAACAGGTCAGCACTATCAACGCCGCCGTCATTCCTATATTCCAGCTTACAGTCGCTTAAAAGTAAAACCAGTAGAAGTGGCAGTATGTTGATGACAGTTGAGTAATAGAAGTCGGTTGTTTATCTGTCGGAAATATCAGTTGTTAAAGCCGGTCGCAACCGTTGTAATACGTTATTCTATTTTTCACACACTTAGAATTGTTTTAAAATACTTTAATCATTAACACTTGGATTAATAAATAACTATTGAATATTAAGTTAAATGCCGTGTTTGCATTCATAACATCCTCCTTTCTTACAGCTATTAAACAGCTAACACTATAATTATAGTAAGTTTTTACTACAATTATAGTAAGTTTTAACTATTTTTACGTGTTCTTCGGTTGTAAAACGATCTATATTCGTAAATGGCATACCTTTTACTAAATAAATAACATTTGGATGACAGCTTACCGGCGGTTTTGAAACCACTAAATAGATAACCCTTTACAAGGAAATAAAGATTGAATCTGCTTAGTTGAGTCTCGTAGTTGAGTTAACCATTATTTTTATTCAGTGGCATTTAGGGAATATAACTCGTTACAACTTCCCAAAGTAAAGCTATGCTGTGTTTGTTCTCTTGTGTTTTACTAAAATATTGTTAAGATATCTAATAAAAGTTCCCCAATGGCTTACACATTAAGTTCCCAAAAGATCAAATGAATTCTAAGGTCCAGGTATCGCATTATTTTAACTACCAACTTTCATAAATACGCACAAGAACGTTACGGTTCAATTTTCGTCTATACACTACAACATTGTGATGATAAAGGAAAGGAAAGGAAATAAGTCAGAAGGAGGGAGAGAAAGAGGAAACGTGATGCTATAATTCTATGACAACATGTTAGGACACAAACTTCAATTTCCTGTTTAAATCAGTGGCAAAAATCCTTTTAAAATAGCACAAACACGCACTAACGCTCACGTGGATATTGTTTGGGTTATAAAGAGTAAGAATCCTAACGTGACTCCCTCTCCCAATGGCAACCGTTAGAGTTACTGTAACAACACAGTCATCCTCCATACATACATATACAATCTGGCATAGTTATGTGAGGCAGTCAGTGGTGGGAAAAAAGTTATTATAATTTACTTTGAGTGATATGAACCGAAAAAAGCTTTTAAGCCATTAACGAATGAATGAATTTGGTAAATGTATATAGGTGTGTGTGTGTGTGTGTGTGTGTCTGCGTGTGTGTGTGTGTATGTATGTGTCTGTATATGTGTGTGTGTGTGTGTGTGTATGTATGTACCTGTATTCAAATGAATGTAGAATACTCAAAATGCCATTCGGGTTTGTATGTATGCTTGAATGTCCTAATGTTTACCTTTCAGGTATACTAGTATGAGTGCGTCTGTAAATGAGAGATTACACTGGTGCTGCTTACGTCTCGTAAACCCTCCTCCTGCGTTACCTACAGCCACCATTAACCATTACCCTGCTGGCAAAGTGGGAAAATTTGAACATAATTTAAAAAGTCAACGTTTATGATTTCTACCACTGAAGTCATTTCATGTTATTTTTCGTTTTTACACCAGTGCCAAAGAAATTATATTTCAAAAATGTTTATTTTTAGACACATTTGTCACATCTCTGGCGTGTTTGCTATTATCATCGTTAACGCTTCTTGTAATTTTCTTTCGTGGAAATTTACATATTTAAAATGTCGACATTTTTGGTGCGTCAAATGGAACTGAATCGGATTGTGTACTTACTAGTGTCTGGAGGCAAGACGTTAAATATAGCAACAGTATAGGGAAGGATATTTAGCATGTGCGATAACTCACAAAGAAAATGTTGAATTGGGAAAGCTAGCCGCAAATTTGTATAGGAAAGCGTAGTTTATCACTTAATTTCACCAACGATCAAGATATTACAAAATAATTATAAAACAAATAGCTTTTAACAGGAAATATTGGCTATCGAATAACAGAAAAATTCTTTAAATTTTAATTTTTTAAGGATTATTTCTGTAAAATGTTGTTTGATAATGCTTTCGAACACTTCGAGTGGTGCGAGTAATGATTTCTTCTAACTCTCCAATTGTAGCCGGTTTATCTCTGTAGATTTTGAGTTTCACCTGTCCCCAAAGGCAAAAGTCCAAAGGTACGATATGTGCAAACAGATATCAACATAGAGAAGTTGTCGACATGGAGGATATCTTTCGGACTAAATATTTCCACAATGAAATGTCAAGCAAAAAGTGAACAAAAATATTATGACAGTTTGACACTACGGCAATTCAATCTATTATAAAACCCTCAGTGGAAAAAATACCACCAAATGAATCATTATTTTTTACTTTTTTGCTTACTTGAAATTATCAGTCTTAAACTAATCATAATGTAAGGTATTTCGGCACACGCTGTATGGAGTTTTCACTTCATGGAGAGTTTCATTTCAGTTTTCTTTTCAAAACAGTCACACCCTCATCTAATAATTAAAGATTTTCCAGATGTACCAATTTGAGAAGCACTTATTTATCGATTAATCGACTACTAGAAATTGACGTCAGACTCAACGAGGTGACCGTCACAGAAATATCAATAAATGACCATATCGGGGATTGAACTCATGATAGTCGCGTGTACTATTCATCGCACCACGGATGATTAGATTTCTTTAAGTGCTTAAAAATGATACATATCGCAATGTCCTCTACGAATTATTTAAAAAATTAGTAATATTTACCCGCTTACTTAAAAGTTCGCTGGACACCTTTCCTATTACGCAGCGCACGCGGACAAGATTTGCAAATAGTCGTACATCTTCTCCTATGGTCTTTCTTCAATTAGCCACACCAAATACAAGTATTAATAGCTTTTCAGAAAACTCGACCTTATATGGTGTTAACAATTTTTTGGACCAGGGACATTTTTTGACATCCGACCTTAGCCTATTCTCAAGCTTTAAATGGGTAAGAACCTCACCTTTCTTGGTATGAAGGTTGTGGTTGTAATGCAATGTGCCCAGTGAGCCACTTTTGGCAAGCAGAACGGGCTCTGTGGGATGAACCAAACGTAATGTTACGGCGAAGTATTTTTCTCTCGAAAATTTGTAGAACTGTTTTGACTGCTGTATCATAATCTAATAACATAACATTTGGTTTGTAAAAAGAATAGTTTTCCAAATTGTTTTCAAAGTTACTCGAATGTCCCAATGTTAGCTTTTATAATAAGCTGCCTCTACAAGTTTGTCTCTTTGTTTAGAGCCTAGAAGGATTAATTCTTTTAGTCTCATCCCTTAAAGTATAATGGGTGGTATAGCAAGCATTATGTTCCACTGATGATTCGAAAAATGTAGAGATAAATTACTGCTTCCGAGAGCAGTCAGATAAAAGTATATTATAATAACAAATGTTAGGTTAGGTTAGGTTAGTGGAACAGTCTGAATAGACAGACTCACTTAGACTGTGTAGTCCATTGTGGCGATACCACGGAAACTAGAGATAAGGATAACCCTAGTTCCCCCCGTTGAACCATCCTGAGCGCCTCAAGAAACTATTAAGTCGGACGATATCTATCACCGTCCAGATCTCCCGGGTCCCTAAAGAAATAAGAGCCCAGTGTTGATTCCCGCCTGGTTGCCAGGGCGGCGAAATTGCAAAGAAGGTGTTCTATGGACTCCTCCTCCTCTTCATCTCCCACAGCTTCTGCGGAAGTCACTATTTTCAACCTTCAGTATGCCATTGCATGTCTTCCAATTGGATAGTGTCCCGTCATGACGGATACAAGTAATGATCCGTCGGGTCTTGACAGCGACAGCAGTTTGTGTGAACGCATCAGATCTAGAGGAGGGCACATCTTCCCGGTTTGATTATAACATCGGACAGACACCCACTTACCGTTTGCTACTAAATATGTTTTATCTCGCAGTAGGAGCTTGCACGTAGCTAGAGTCATGCTCACGGACTCCAACTCGATTGGAGTCTGTGAGGTTGTCCCTAGTCTTGCCAGCTCGTCTGCTCTGCAGTCCCTGTGTCGCGACACCCACATAAGGTGAATGTTGAAATGTTGAGACATTTCGTTAAGAGATTTTGCAGCAATTTAGTGCTGATGTTGAGTTCAGGAAGACAGAAGCCAGGGATCTAATGGCAGCTTGACTGTCAGAGAATATGTTAATCCCCAGCGTGGGAAGGATGTCATATCTCTGCCACTTCCTCAATGGCCAAACACGCTACAGTGATCAGGTAGTCTTCTTGCTATGTTTAGCCCCAGGTTTTTGGAGTAGAATCCGAAACCTTTAATTTTGAGCCGTAGAAAAATAAATGTTATGTCTGAACATTTTTGATTTTGTTTTGGTAATTGCATAGACAAACAGATAAATTATCGTATATATCTAAATATTCTAATAAATTTTTATTATTGTGTTATATTTGTGTATGTGTGTGTGTGTGTGTATCCAGAACGATAAATAAACTAGTCCACCAGATGTCACTGCTGAAAAGTGTCTTATCTGCCATTTATTTGGTGCTTGCACTATGGCATCAACCTTTCTTTACATTTTGTTTAATAATATAATTTATCTGTATTCATCTTACAAAATTTTCCAAATAAATTAAACTGTACCCTACGCTTTAAGCCCTTAATCTGAAGAAGTCCATTAAAAACCCCAGACAGTGTTTACCCTCTTTACTAACGTTTTTCCACCCTTGGACAGTATGAAAAATTTCAAGTGTATTTTCCCCCCCATCATTGATAGCCATTTTTATTCCAATTATGCTAATTGTCATTATTTTCTTTTTGTAAATGGAAAAGGATAAAGTTTTGGGTTTCTACCTCGAACGGTAAACTGAGAAAATTTATGGATTTTAATACCTAAAGTTACGGAGCAAAAAACTCTATTTGCATAATTATGCTAAATTTTTTCGCAATAACCGACAGCCAGTGTTATCTATCATATGACCCGCATCACAGTCAGTAACGAGAAAAAAAAAATCACTCTAGAATACACCTGAGGGGGGTTACAGCTTTTGGGGAGAAAGAACAGACAGTTAAGGTAAGGTGTGATTGCTTTTGTTGTGCACAGTAGTTATAAACCTAACAAAGTAGCTGTGAAATTTCCTATATAACCAACAATAAATTTTGAGTTTTTTAACGAATTTCTTGTGAGAGGAGGATGTTTTATGTTATTTTATTTTGTTTTTTGTGTGCAAAAAGTGCAAATATTGCTTCATTTCCAGCTACACTCGTATGTAGTGAAACAACAAAAGTTTTTGTAGAAATTGTCATAAATTATGCATATTAGCCAATTTATTATGGTTGACATGTTTACGCTCTATGAGCAAAATAAATAACATTTTCTACAAAAATTGACGATGGCTCTTTTGGTTGGTGTTGTTCGGCAATTTGCTGGTATACTGAATAGCTATCCACAAAGTAAATCTTTTATTATTCGACTCGCTAGAGTTGAAAAATATGGGAAACTTTCGATCAAGCAACACCTTGGATTGGAGAATCTAAATATACAGACTTTGTCATTGGCAAATAGCAGTCAAATGCCAGACAGCCATTACCAGAAACGTCAATTGTAAGTGGCTTTTGCTATTGAAATCCATCATGTTACGGTCGTTTAAAAGCTGGTGGTAAATGCAAAATAAGACAGTTATTGTCTCGAACGTATTTTTGATATACTTCGGCACTTTACTTCTTATGCAAAAAACAGTACTCTGAATCGTGGTTTTTATATTCTTAATGGAATTAATGAATATGCCTTGAATCAAGATTCCAATCAACTCATAGAGTTTGACTCATCTCAATATTTGTTTCGATTATATCTTAATATTTCTAATATTAAATATTCGCAATTCTGTTTTAAATTTTTTATAAATAATATATATAATATAAAATATTACTGTTTTACCATTGTTAGTTTGTAAGGAAATTTTGTTCCATAGACTTAAAAAATGGAATGAAATGAATTGAAATGAAATGAAATGAAATGAAATGAAATGAAATGAAATGAAATG
>JAHXMU010027064.1:0-17644 GCA_019455685.1 Philornis downsi | reverse complement strand
GCACGAGAGTTGTGATACTACTGGTCAACTGTACCAATTTTTTTTTTTGTTTAATTCCCTTTCGTATCTTTTAATACATATTTCTCAATAACAATGAACAGCAATCTACGTATCGTACTCTGATAATGTTTGGATTTTGTGCCAAATATCTGTACATCCTTGAAGAAGCAACATACTTGTTGGTTTTCTTCTCAGATGAAGAGTTGCCTAAAACTTTACGGAACAAAAATAATGAAGCTGTTCATTTTCCCCATGTTTCAATAAAATCATGATTTTTCCCTTAGCTCTGTTTGTAACAGTCTGAATCAGTGGCTCTCTCAGAGGCCTTTCGTTTGCATAAAAGTGGTATCTAACAATTTATCACTTCTCCAAAAATTTTGGTGTTGTAAAGACGACATCCTATTACCACTAACAAATGTCGAAGGGAAGGCAATTGGGGTCTTGTCGACAAATCAGCTTCCTATTGGCAACTGTGTCGATGATTAAAATTCTCAACGACATGGCGATAATTTGTGTTTAAAGATAGTTCAGACAATGACACCACTTTTGTTTTCTCTTCTCTTCTACAACTGGCTTCAATGTTCTCATGTACACAGCATGGGTTTCGCCACACGGTAAGTCAGTCACCTTACCGACATCCATTATATCCCTTTGTGGTTAATCTAATTCTTTATGTTTTGGTTGCAGGATAACCAGATTACGTTACACATATCATTATATTGAAATCAGGACGTATTTAGTAGCCATATTGAATCCAATATCAGATTTATTTTCTGCTCCTACTCTTTCGAAAGATAAGCATTTTGTGAATTCTGGGTATCCATTGATATACCCAGAATTCACAAAATATGTCTGTGCTCTCATCATCTTTTCCATAATTTCTTGCCAACTACGAATCCATATTGAATTTATGATTTTTCTTTTTTGGCATCAAATCTTTCGAACAATGTTTTTACAACGTTTGCGGAGTCATCAAGTTGGGGCAGTCCGTTTCTTTCCTTCCCTAGTTTATATTTTTATTGCTTATTTTTAGCAATGTTAATCAAAAGGAGCTTCGTCTCTCGCATTACTCTCTGCTCGTGAAATACATCGCGAAACAGCACCGCTCAGTGGCTTCAACTTACATTCAGCTGATAGTTCACCCATCAAAATTAATTGTTGCTCATTGTTTCTCAATGCTTTAAAAGGTCGCAATAACATTTCCTTGTTGATACTTTAAACCTTGGTCTCTTAAGTCAGACATATACAGAATACGTTGGATGGGGCATCAAATCAAACTTCATTTCATGAAATTTTGCCATTGTAACCATCTATTTGTGAAAATGTCCACTATCATGATGATAGATTGGTTATTACTCAGCCATTTACGAAAATTTATTTCTTGATTTTGTCCTTTCAATGATCCGAAAGTATCATACAACAATAAATATTAAATTTTCTCCCTTTTTTTTATTATAATAATTGACGACTAGCATGCAAACCCCAAAATTCGGAGCCATAACATCACCTGACGACTGTCATTACTTTATTAATTTTTCCCACCTAACAGAAGAAACACAAAAAGTTTGCAAATTCCTCCTTTTAGCTCGATACACATTTTCCTGCGATATTTAAAAGCTTTCATATCCTGCTTTTAGCAAGAACTGTCAAACTCCTTAAAATAACCATCCACCTTTTTATTGTTGCCACATCCTTTAACAACCGAACAATTTTTTCAAGTTCAAGTTCAAGGAAATAGAAAATAGTCCGAAGGAGCTAAATGGTGAGTGATGAAGCAATTCGAACTTTAGTTCATTAATTTTGGTAACCGCAATAGTGGATATGTGAACTGGAGCATTGGTTTGGCGAGTCGATTCTTTTTCGCCAAATTCGAACTTTTTCCTTAATTTGTCACTTAAACGCTGAAATAATTTAGTATAATATTCGCCATTGATGGTTTATCATTTCTGTAGATAGTAAATAAAATTAATTCCATGCGCATCCCAAAAAATAGACGACATTATCTTGCATGCAGATAGAACTGTCTTCGCCCTCTTTGGATACGATTATCCAATTCCAGTCTACTGCTTTGACTTTCCTTTGTCTCAGGTGTGAAGTAGTGGACTCATGTTTCATCAATGGTTATAAATCGACGCAACAATTCGGCTTCATCACGGTGAACCATCGCCGAAACATCTTCACGACCGGGTTTGTGCTCCATTGAAAGCAAACGCGGCATTCATCCTGAGCACAGCTTTTTCATATTCAAATCTTCTGTCAATAAACGATGTATAGCACCTTTTTTTAAATACCTATCATTTCAGCTAGCTGACGCACCTACAGCCCATGATCACTCAATGCCATTCTGTGGATTTTCCTAACCGCTTCTGGCGTGGACACCTCAATTGGTCACCACTACGGTGTTCGTCTTGGCAGCTCGTACGGCCTCGTTTAAACTCTGCTACCCAATATTTTACAGTCGTATACGAAGCAGCAGACTCCCCTAGAGTAGAATCTCTCTCGGCTTTTAAATGAAAATATTGAATAACATAACGGTAACCAATTTTACTAAAAAACGAGGCGCCTTGAAAGGTTGGCACTTTTCACCAAACTAATTTGTTCAAACTACTGGCACCATCTATACGTCACTTTGTCTAGTTTTACGTCATAAAAAATTCTTCTTACCAAAATAGCTAGAAGTAGAAAACGTTTTTAGGGATATCGTCTACAGCGTTAAGGCTCAATCTGAAGATGAAATATTCTGTAGGGAGTGCTATGAATTTGTTTAGGTATTGACTGGAAATCGATGATTTTCTTTTGGTATTTTGTATACCTTAACCGTAGTTTATATCGAAAACTTTAGAGGGAAACCAAAAACGAATAAAATTTTACTAGCGTAGAAATTTCAGTCAGGTGAACTGACTGAACTGACTGAAATATATCTTCACTCAACTTCCTTTACATTGTTGCGAAAGTGTGAGGAGTGGCAGAAGGCGAGTAGCAAGTCGCTAGATTTTTACTAAAAAATGTTCTGCTCTATTGCAATTGAACGAAAGATATGAATTCCGAAGTTTAATAAGATAATTTGTGCGGAAGATCGATAACCCCGGGCCGACTTCTTCGATAAATCATTCAATTTGTATGAGAAGTGGTTGAAGATGGATGGTACTACAGCACGTTACGAATGTCAAACTATGTTTACCACACGTTTGACGTGTGCCTAATTTGACTGAATTCATTGCAAGTTATGACGCTAAGTATATTTGAATTATATCGCTTATTTGCATGGGAAGTATCAGCAGGAACGTGATTATTTGACATTAAAATAAAGAACAATTTACATTCTTGCAGCTTGCAAATTAGGAGATCCCAGAAGAGTCGTCACAGTGCAGTCCATTTGCATTCCTAGACATTACCTTACCACAACCTTAACGAGTATAAAATTGGACCGAGATATGGTGCAGGTATATAGAAGATATGAACCTAAGAATGTATGGGTCATTCGTATGGTAGGTAGCGAGAAGGGACATGATCAGCTGGTCGAGTTTCTGACAATTTAACCAAGAATTGTACATTAAAACAGTTTACAAGAATTCAGAATACCACAGTCTATGTATTGGGAGTGACAGAGGTGAAACCAAATTTTGAAAAATCGACCAGTTATGTATGGGAGGTACCAGAAGGGACATGACATTGTTGTCCGTTTTCATTTCTGGGTACTACTTTAGCAAACTTTTATAGTGTAACAAATTTGCCTGTACTCGTATTTGGTATAAAGTTAAGGATTTAAGAATATCTATTTTAAAACTGTGATTCATATGGGAGGTACCAGAAAGAGAGCGGTTAACTGATTGATTTTTTTAGGGGTTACCAAAAATTGAATACCAAAACAATTAGCAACAATTCAAGTTTCTGCAATCAACGAATTAAGAGCTACAAGGAAAAAATTAACTTTTGGAAAATCGGTCCATTTGTATGGCAGGTAACCAAAGGAGTAGGCCAGAGGTATACAATATAAGACCATTTACAATATAAGGCTACAATGTAGCAAATTATTAAGATGTCTCGTATTAAGTTTTAAGAAGTAAGTATACAGACAGACGATCATCGTTCAATCAAATAAAAAGTCATGAACGCCTTTTGAAAATAGAGGCCTTCTTCTGAGTTTTACGTTTCTAACGTATCAAATACATTTGGTATCGTGGAACGTATTTCCACATCAACGTCAACTTTATTAATCCAAACGTACAAAGTTGTTCTATTTATACTAAAATAACTTATTCTAGAAAATGCTATGATATTTCAGAGAGAACACTTATTTACGTAATAGGTGCAACAAAGGCAAACATATTTACAGAATAGTGTTGTTTATCATAGACTTAATTCTAGAATGTTCTTATTTACATAACAAGTGAAAAGGAGATAAAAATAGACTATATAACGGGAGTAAGGGGAGAGGAACAAACATAACTTACTGTCGTAAACGTAATTGTAGAAAAGTCCTATTTACAGGTAACGAGGGAAAGAGATTACATATATCATACTTGAATATTCTGGGAACGGTCTTGTTGATCTTTCTAGAATATACACTTAGAGAATTACTTAGAGAATTACACTCACATACTACATACATTCCCTCAGGCGATAGCATAAAAATTGCCTAGGAGTAAGCTCGTCGCTTCCAACAGCCCCATCCCCATTTGGAATTAGTTATTTAACACACAACCTTGGTGCAATGCTGTTTAGTAACAGTCAGATTAGAGATGCTAGTATTTGGTTTTAGTTTCACAATATTCATACAATTATGCTTAGTGGCCAGTTAAAAACACTTGTGTACATTTGGCTGTACATCGTTTTGGATGGTTGCCTACGACAATTATGACATTGGTTTAGTTATTACTACGAATTTCCATTACATCTTAAGTTGGCCACGGCAAAAAAAAAACAGGCCATCTATTTGTTTGGCATGTGCTACGAAGACTTTTGTCCCCAAGTGTTTATGGCAAAAATGTGCCTTTTGGATTAATGAAAATCTACGTGCGCCATGTCCTACCGTTACAGGTCATTATTTTAGGGGGTTTGCTCATTACAAATGAACGTTTAACTTTTTTTTTTTGTTCTTTGCGCATTGTAATAAACATTTTGTACACGAATGTGTGTTAGTATGTTATTTTTATATTTGTATTCTCTTGAAGCCAACACATGTCGTTGTCCTACAGATTACACAAACATGCAAATTTGCCTCCTCTCCCTTGTGGCTATGGCGACATGTTGTATGACTGTGTATGACTGGCTATCAGAAAAGTATGCTTTAAAATAAATGCTCTTTGCTTTTGTATGGCTGGTGCTTAACTTTTTATACATTTGCGGTATTTCTGTGTGTGTGTGTGTGTTTTTGTGTTACATTAACATTTGCTTTTCATTGCGGGTATTGATGAAGGAATTGTTTGATTGATGGTAAAAGTAGTGCGGTTAATAAACCTAATTAAAATGATTAGTTAAGGTATTCTGCAGCAAAAAAAAAAAAAAACCAACAGCAAACATTGCCATCAGTTAATGACCAAGGGGACATTTATCACTGAATGTAGCTATTGTTTATATGAAATTTCAATTTAAAAGTTGAGGTAATAAATTATGTGAAATTATAATAGACGCTGGAATTTAAATGACATCTGTTTGATGATTATCTGTTTGATAGCAAGAAACAGGTGTACGCCACAGAAACGAATTTCAATAGAATGTATTGAATATAAAAATCATTTGTCTTTGATATCCATATATCGCATTTTGTGAACCAATTTATAAATATTTGTTAAAATGTTCGATTTTTTTTTTTTTTTTTTTGTTTTTTGTATAAAACGCTCTAAAGATATTTTGTAGATGTTCATTCTATATCACGACTTTTAAGAGATCCTTTTATTCCTTATTTTAAAACAAAGTACAGAAAATTGAAGTTTTTCGGCCCCAGCAAAAAAAAAATCGGGAGTCATTCAAAAAGTATAACAATTTCATCACTTTCAATAGAAGAAGAAGCATTTTTA
This sequence comes from Philornis downsi, assembly GCA_019455685.1. Taxonomy (NCBI): domain Eukaryota; kingdom Metazoa; phylum Arthropoda; class Insecta; order Diptera; family Muscidae; genus Philornis; species Philornis downsi. The sequence continues at coordinate 11,624 of JAHXMU010027064.1, read as the reverse complement.
TACCGCCTCCAAATCTAAACAAACTTATTATTAGTTCTTACTACATTTAAATACTAATAATTTGTTTGTATTCGACAGCCACATTATCACACTCGACAAAAACCCTATTTTATGGTCTAATTTCAGTCTAATCCAAAAACAAAATTTCTTTGGTGAAATGAAAAATCGCGCCGAAATGATTGATTTTTCATTTCTATAACAACTATCATGACAATGCGAAGAAGACACACCATAAAAAACTACTTCGTTTCGATAACAAGTTAAATTTTCACCGCTTTGCTCCAAAAATTGTGGTCAATTTCAGCTTCCGCGGATGCACTTATTTTGCCGGGGTCTATAATTTCTGCTATAAATTAGCATAATAGTCGCATTTGATTGTTTTTCTTCTCTGTGAAGACAATCAATAAAAATAATCGCATGCGCATCCTATGATCTTGTCTGCAGAGATGGAACCGTTTCGCCTCCTTTGGGCATGACTCTCCCATTACAGTTCACTACTTTGATTGTTCCTTTGTCTGTTCTTTAGTCATCAAAATTTTAGATATTATAGAGCAGAACAACATTTTACAGTCGTATATGAGAGAGCAGAGTGGAATCTAGCTTGGCGTTAATATTGGTCGGACTGAGACCTTTCATTTGAATATTGAATTACATAACGATGACCAATTTTTTCCATGTTTACAAATTCACTGATATCGTTTACTTTTGATGGCTTAAATAAAAGTAATAAACAACATGGCGCCTTGCAACTTAAAACATATGTTTTATAAGGTTGCCACTTTTCACCAAAATAATTTTTTTTTTTCAAACTGCTGCCGTCATCTTTACGTCAGTTCAGCTAGTTTTGAAATCGTATGGTCTTGGTGGCCAGATAACATCGCCAAAACGTGAAATTACGCTTCGTGGCACGCACCGTCTTGTTGAAACCACATATCGTTTAGTTCATAATCTTCAACAGCAGGCCAAAAAAATTAGTTATCATATGGCCATAATGCTCTGGATTGAAATTGAAATTTTCGGTAGGGCGTGCATTGCGATGATGTACAAGCCTGGCCAAATCTGTGACGTTTTCGGTCTCTTCAAATTTCTTTACAAACTTGCTAATTTCTTGCACAGTACGTCTATTATGACGACCATTATCATCCCGTAATGCACAGAGAGTGCCCACGTATGAATCACTACTATTGTAGTTAGTTTTAACGATTTTTACGCATTCTTCGGCTATTAAACAATCCATATTCGTAAACCTCTCACTAAATAAATAGCACTTTAGATGACAGGTATTTAACAGCCTTGCCAGACCGCCATTTTTTGAAAATACTAAATGGATAATCCTATATATTCCTAGATTCTTATCTGTCATATAATTGAATTATATTCAGTATAATTGAGTTTGTATATTGCCACGCCCCTTTGGATACCATACATACAACTTTGTCGATTTGGCAAAAATCCTTCTATATTTTTTAAACGGAGGACTTCAGACTTGCCATTGTGTATATTGTATATACCCTAACCGTAGTTTATATGGAAAACTTTAGAGGGAAACCAAAAAAAGAATAAAATTTTACTGGTGCAGAAATTTCAGTCAAGTGAACTGACTGAAATATATTTTCACCCAACTTCCTTTACATTGTTGCAGAAGTGTGCGGAGTGGCAGAAGACGAGTAGCAAGTCGCTAGATTTTTACTAAAAAATGTTCTGCTCTATTGCAATTGAACGAAAGATATGAATTCCGAAGTTTAATAAGATAATTTGTGCGGAAGATCGATAACCCCGGGCCGACTTCTTCGATAAATCATTCAACTTGTATGAGAAGTGGTCGAAGATGGATGGTACTACAGCACGTTTTGAATGTCAAACTATGTTTACCAAACGTTTGACGTGTGCCAAATTTGGCTGAATTCATTGCAAGATATGACGGTAAGAATATTTGGATTATATCGCGGATTTGAATGGGAAGTATCAGCAGGAACGTGATTAGTTGACATTAAAATAAAAAACAATTTATATTGTTGCAGCTTACAAATTAGGAGATACCAGAAGAGCCGTGACAGTGCCGTCCATTTTCATTCTTAGGTACTACCTTACCAAAACCTTAACGAGTATAAAATTGGACCGAGATATGGTGCAGATATATAGAAGATATGAACCTAAGAATGTATGAATTAAATTTGTTTTTAAACGGAGGACTTCAAAAAATTAAAATTTTACTTTTTTTGTACTTTAACTCAAATCGTTTCTTAGAGAACTTTTCGCAGCAACACAAAAGTACGTTGCTTGAATGTAAATATAATATAAATATAAATTAAATTTCCAGATATTAGTGAAGAATCTTCAAATATAAAAGTAAATTTTCGTGCACACATTTGAAAATTAACAGAAATTTTGTAAAAATGTGTATACGTAATAATTTCAAAGCGTTATTACGGATAAAAGGTTTTTGTTTTTCGTCTCCGCGACTATTGCTTAATACAACTGCTAAGTGATTCCCTTGGAATTGGCTTCATTTTTTTGCGATGTCACATAAAATAAATACCACGTAGGCAACGACAAACAAAAGTAGATCCTTTCGTTTATGTATTTCAATGCTTCCGCTATGTTATATTTATGCTTTTGCCAATATAAATTTTTGGGCAATACAAATAAAAACCGCTTTATATTTTATAGTCACATATATTTTTAGATTTCCATCTGACGTTATAAAATTTAAAATAAACCATAATAATAAAATGCAAGCTCATAAAATATGCCTGTCTGCCGTCGACACTCTTCTACTGTTCCTACGGGATTGCTAAAGGAATAAATAAATTCTCAAATTTTTATTAGTTTTTACAGTTTAATGTTTTTGCTCTGGTCGACACTTAACGATAATGTCCCATCATTATATATCATTTTGAATGTATGGACTATATCCGCTTTATCTAGTAATAGTCCCCCCCCCCCCCCTTGGGGGCATTTGGGAATGTCTTCGTTTTAAACGAGTTTGAGAGATGCACATTTAGATAAAACAATTTTGTCGCGCTATAAAATTAGTATTTAGAGGGAATATAATTTCAAAATTAGCACATTATCAAAATTGGCAAAGGCATAATAAAGTTTGTTTTAACATTATGTTGAAATTCATTTAACATGGAAGATTTAGGTTACGATGTCTCTTAAGAGTGCTATAAAATTATTCTACATCAATAGCAGACACAGTTTAGTTAAAGCACTTTGATTTTCAGGTAATAAATTTTAGTTTTATATGCAAACTTTTTCATATTAATTATTGAGGATTAATTAAACAAATGTTTGATTGTTTCTTTCCATGAGTCGTGTATAAGCGTCAATATCACCTGAAGTCCTCATAAGTAGTGATGGAGGAAAATGTATTTGCAGCTTACCCTTCAATTTTAAGACGTTAGTAAACAGGACACTTACCTGCAAAGAAAATATAATTATTGAAAAGTTATTTGTATTTAGAAATAGAAATTTGAATATAGTAAAAGTAAACTATACATATTAATCTTTGTTGTTGAAATTAAAAACTGCCGTATCGCCTAAACTGTTTGTGCCAGCTGATATTTCTTCGTCAAAGCAACAAGGAATCCAGTTTGAAACATGTTTTGCCGTCAGTCCAAACTTACAGAAATATGAATGAATTACAATGAATGCTGAAGAGTCGGAAAGTACTCGTATTCTATTTTCTGACTTTATCAAAGTGGTTACGGAAACTCCAAATCGATCCCTCTTGCATGAGGGAACAATCTTGTGAAGCTGTCCTAAAATTTTCAAGGGACAATGCAAGCAGATGTGAAGTAAAAAATAGGATTCTATAAATCTAATTTCAATTTATTGACCTATAGAAGGAAATATTGAAATAATCAAAATAGACTTTTCTGTTGTGAAAATTTGAAAAAATCGACTTTTGAAGGGTGTCCCAACAAGAACGCAAGATTTAAATGACTGATGCAGCAATTGAATTGTTTCTCTGGCTGTATGACATGTGGCGCCGCCTTGTTGAAACCACATGCCCCATACATTCATTTCTTCAATGCTAGGCACGAAAAAACTGATTATCATTTCACGATACCGAACACCATTGAGTGTTTGCGCTTGACATGCCCCATTTTCATAAAAAAAGTTCCAATGATTCCTCCAGCCCAAAATCCACACCACACAGTGAGGATACATTTCTCTTCTCGTGAATCACTCGAGGATTCTCCTCACCCCAAATGTGACAATTCTGCCTATTGACGAAGCCAGCAAGATGGAAATGGGCCTCGTCACTGAAGATGATTTTATCGGCAAAATCAGTAGTTTCATGTTGTCTCTCCAATACCCAATTAACGAACTCCCTTCGCTGTCCATGGTCAGTTGGCTTCATTTCCTGAGTCAATGAAACTTTATATGCATGAAGATGCAAATCTTTCATCAAAATTCGCTACATAGTGGATTTGGAGACACCAACCAATTTGCTGAGTTCGGTGTCGAATTGAGGTGGATGGAGTTTGAGCGACATCATCACGTACAGCTGCGACATTTTCGGTCGATCGACCTGGTCGAAGGCGCGTTGTTGTCTTTACATCATTAACAGACGCAGTTTTGGCAAATTTATCCATTAATCTCTTTACAGTTGACTCTTTTGGAGCATTATTGTGACCCCAAATTGATCGCAATTTGCGAACTGTAGCCGCAAAACTTTCACCATTTTGGTAAAACAATTTCTCAATGAGAATGCTTTGTTCATTCGTGTAGCGCTACATTTTTACTAACCTCGTACCTTCTACTAGCAAACAATAACAATTGTTTAAATGTCAAACAATGACGCTTCGAATGACGCCAAATTTAAATATTCCGTTCTTGTTGGGTCACCCCTTATTATACCTATAGATATAACAGTGTATCAATTTTACGGTTTCAAAAGTAAAGTTAAATAAAACACACATAAATCGGTGATTTCGGTGAAACTTTTATTTCATTATAATGCTTAGACCCTTCCATTATATACGAAATTTAATGTAATTTAAATGACCCCCTGTATTAAATGACCCGCCGTATTGGTTGTAGCAGTGGATCCTTTTGAGGTAGTCGGTATCTCGGCGCTAAATTGATGAATGTTGGTTTTCAAATGCTGCAACGTTTAAGCATTATTCACATAAACACGATCTTTGACGTAGCCCCACAAAAAATATTTAACGGCGTCCAATCGCATGATCTTGGTGGCCAAGTGGACGTCGTCAAAACACGAAACGTGGAATCAAATATCGTCCAGTTCATAATTTTCAATTGCAGGCCAAAAGAAATCGGTTATTAAACGGTTCGCTCTAAATTGAATTGAAATTCGGATTATTCGCCACACCTTCACTAACTGAAGCTATATTTTCGGTAGTGCGTGCATTGCGATAATGCTTCAAATCTCTTCAAATTTTTTTAAAATTTTGCCAACTTCTTACACAGTAGGTCAATTATGACAATCATTATCATCTCGTAATGCACGGAAAGTGCCTACGTATGATTCACTACTATTGTAGTAAGTTTTAAGTAATTTCTCACACATTTTTCGATTGTTAAACGATCCATAATCGTAAATGGCAAATCTTTCACTAAATAAATGACACTTCAGATGACAGGTATGTAAACAGGTCAGCACTATCAACGCCGCCGTCATTCCTATATTCCAGCTTACAGTCGCTTAAAAGTAAAACCAGTAGAAGTGGCAGTATGTTGATGACAGTTGAGTAATAGAAGTCGGTTGTTTATCTGTCGGAAATATCAGTTGTTAAAGCCGGTCGCAACCGTTGTAATACGTTATTCTATTTTTCACACACTTAGAATTGTTTTAAAATACTTTAATCATTAACACTTGGATTAATAAATAACTATTGAATATTAAGTTAAATGCCGTGTTTGCATTCATAACATCCTCCTTTCTTACAGCTATTAAACAGCTAACACTATAATTATAGTAAGTTTTTACTACAATTATAGTAAGTTTTAACTATTTTTACGTGTTCTTCGGTTGTAAAACGATCTATATTCGTAAATGGCATACCTTTTACTAAATAAATAACATTTGGATGACAGCTTACCGGCGGTTTTGAAACCACTAAATAGATAACCCTTTACAAGGAAATAAAGATTGAATCTGCTTAGTTGAGTCTCGTAGTTGAGTTAACCATTATTTTTATTCAGTGGCATTTAGGGAATATAACTCGTTACAACTTCCCAAAGTAAAGCTATGCTGTGTTTGTTCTCTTGTGTTTTACTAAAATATTGTTAAGATATCTAATAAAAGTTCCCCAATGGCTTACACATTAAGTTCCCAAAAGATCAAATGAATTCTAAGGTCCAGGTATCGCATTATTTTAACTACCAACTTTCATAAATACGCACAAGAACGTTACGGTTCAATTTTCGTCTATACACTACAACATTGTGATGATAAAGGAAAGGAAAGGAAATAAGTCAGAAGGAGGGAGAGAAAGAGGAAACGTGATGCTATAATTCTATGACAACATGTTAGGACACAAACTTCAATTTCCTGTTTAAATCAGTGGCAAAAATCCTTTTAAAATAGCACAAACACGCACTAACGCTCACGTGGATATTGTTTGGGTTATAAAGAGTAAGAATCCTAACGTGACTCCCTCTCCCAATGGCAACCGTTAGAGTTACTGTAACAACACAGTCATCCTCCATACATACATATACAATCTGGCATAGTTATGTGAGGCAGTCAGTGGTGGGAAAAAAGTTATTATAATTTACTTTGAGTGATATGAACCGAAAAAAGCTTTTAAGCCATTAACGAATGAATGAATTTGGTAAATGTATATAGGTGTGTGTGTGTGTGTGTGTGTGTCTGCGTGTGTGTGTGTGTATGTATGTGTCTGTATATGTGTGTGTGTGTGTGTGTATGTATGTACCTGTATTCAAATGAATGTAGAATACTCAAAATGCCATTCGGGTTTGTATGTATGCTTGAATGTCCTAATGTTTACCTTTCAGGTATACTAGTATGAGTGCGTCTGTAAATGAGAGATTACACTGGTGCTGCTTACGTCTCGTAAACCCTCCTCCTGCGTTACCTACAGCCACCATTAACCATTACCCTGCTGGCAAAGTGGGAAAATTTGAACATAATTTAAAAAGTCAACGTTTATGATTTCTACCACTGAAGTCATTTCATGTTATTTTTCGTTTTTACACCAGTGCCAAAGAAATTATATTTCAAAAATGTTTATTTTTAGACACATTTGTCACATCTCTGGCGTGTTTGCTATTATCATCGTTAACGCTTCTTGTAATTTTCTTTCGTGGAAATTTACATATTTAAAATGTCGACATTTTTGGTGCGTCAAATGGAACTGAATCGGATTGTGTACTTACTAGTGTCTGGAGGCAAGACGTTAAATATAGCAACAGTATAGGGAAGGATATTTAGCATGTGCGATAACTCACAAAGAAAATGTTGAATTGGGAAAGCTAGCCGCAAATTTGTATAGGAAAGCGTAGTTTATCACTTAATTTCACCAACGATCAAGATATTACAAAATAATTATAAAACAAATAGCTTTTAACAGGAAATATTGGCTATCGAATAACAGAAAAATTCTTTAAATTTTAATTTTTTAAGGATTATTTCTGTAAAATGTTGTTTGATAATGCTTTCGAACACTTCGAGTGGTGCGAGTAATGATTTCTTCTAACTCTCCAATTGTAGCCGGTTTATCTCTGTAGATTTTGAGTTTCACCTGTCCCCAAAGGCAAAAGTCCAAAGGTACGATATGTGCAAACAGATATCAACATAGAGAAGTTGTCGACATGGAGGATATCTTTCGGACTAAATATTTCCACAATGAAATGTCAAGCAAAAAGTGAACAAAAATATTATGACAGTTTGACACTACGGCAATTCAATCTATTATAAAACCCTCAGTGGAAAAAATACCACCAAATGAATCATTATTTTTTACTTTTTTGCTTACTTGAAATTATCAGTCTTAAACTAATCATAATGTAAGGTATTTCGGCACACGCTGTATGGAGTTTTCACTTCATGGAGAGTTTCATTTCAGTTTTCTTTTCAAAACAGTCACACCCTCATCTAATAATTAAAGATTTTCCAGATGTACCAATTTGAGAAGCACTTATTTATCGATTAATCGACTACTAGAAATTGACGTCAGACTCAACGAGGTGACCGTCACAGAAATATCAATAAATGACCATATCGGGGATTGAACTCATGATAGTCGCGTGTACTATTCATCGCACCACGGATGATTAGATTTCTTTAAGTGCTTAAAAATGATACATATCGCAATGTCCTCTACGAATTATTTAAAAAATTAGTAATATTTACCCGCTTACTTAAAAGTTCGCTGGACACCTTTCCTATTACGCAGCGCACGCGGACAAGATTTGCAAATAGTCGTACATCTTCTCCTATGGTCTTTCTTCAATTAGCCACACCAAATACAAGTATTAATAGCTTTTCAGAAAACTCGACCTTATATGGTGTTAACAATTTTTTGGACCAGGGACATTTTTTGACATCCGACCTTAGCCTATTCTCAAGCTTTAAATGGGTAAGAACCTCACCTTTCTTGGTATGAAGGTTGTGGTTGTAATGCAATGTGCCCAGTGAGCCACTTTTGGCAAGCAGAACGGGCTCTGTGGGATGAACCAAACGTAATGTTACGGCGAAGTATTTTTCTCTCGAAAATTTGTAGAACTGTTTTGACTGCTGTATCATAATCTAATAACATAACATTTGGTTTGTAAAAAGAATAGTTTTCCAAATTGTTTTCAAAGTTACTCGAATGTCCCAATGTTAGCTTTTATAATAAGCTGCCTCTACAAGTTTGTCTCTTTGTTTAGAGCCTAGAAGGATTAATTCTTTTAGTCTCATCCCTTAAAGTATAATGGGTGGTATAGCAAGCATTATGTTCCACTGATGATTCGAAAAATGTAGAGATAAATTACTGCTTCCGAGAGCAGTCAGATAAAAGTATATTATAATAACAAATGTTAGGTTAGGTTAGGTTAGTGGAACAGTCTGAATAGACAGACTCACTTAGACTGTGTAGTCCATTGTGGCGATACCACGGAAACTAGAGATAAGGATAACCCTAGTTCCCCCCGTTGAACCATCCTGAGCGCCTCAAGAAACTATTAAGTCGGACGATATCTATCACCGTCCAGATCTCCCGGGTCCCTAAAGAAATAAGAGCCCAGTGTTGATTCCCGCCTGGTTGCCAGGGCGGCGAAATTGCAAAGAAGGTGTTCTATGGACTCCTCCTCCTCTTCATCTCCCACAGCTTCTGCGGAAGTCACTATTTTCAACCTTCAGTATGCCATTGCATGTCTTCCAATTGGATAGTGTCCCGTCATGACGGATACAAGTAATGATCCGTCGGGTCTTGACAGCGACAGCAGTTTGTGTGAACGCATCAGATCTAGAGGAGGGCACATCTTCCCGGTTTGATTATAACATCGGACAGACACCCACTTACCGTTTGCTACTAAATATGTTTTATCTCGCAGTAGGAGCTTGCACGTAGCTAGAGTCATGCTCACGGACTCCAACTCGATTGGAGTCTGTGAGGTTGTCCCTAGTCTTGCCAGCTCGTCTGCTCTGCAGTCCCTGTGTCGCGACACCCACATAAGGTGAATGTTGAAATGTTGAGACATTTCGTTAAGAGATTTTGCAGCAATTTAGTGCTGATGTTGAGTTCAGGAAGACAGAAGCCAGGGATCTAATGGCAGCTTGACTGTCAGAGAATATGTTAATCCCCAGCGTGGGAAGGATGTCATATCTCTGCCACTTCCTCAATGGCCAAACACGCTACAGTGATCAGGTAGTCTTCTTGCTATGTTTAGCCCCAGGTTTTTGGAGTAGAATCCGAAACCTTTAATTTTGAGCCGTAGAAAAATAAATGTTATGTCTGAACATTTTTGATTTTGTTTTGGTAATTGCATAGACAAACAGATAAATTATCGTATATATCTAAATATTCTAATAAATTTTTATTATTGTGTTATATTTGTGTATGTGTGTGTGTGTGTATCCAGAACGATAAATAAACTAGTCCACCAGATGTCACTGCTGAAAAGTGTCTTATCTGCCATTTATTTGGTGCTTGCACTATGGCATCAACCTTTCTTTACATTTTGTTTAATAATATAATTTATCTGTATTCATCTTACAAAATTTTCCAAATAAATTAAACTGTACCCTACGCTTTAAGCCCTTAATCTGAAGAAGTCCATTAAAAACCCCAGACAGTGTTTACCCTCTTTACTAACGTTTTTCCACCCTTGGACAGTATGAAAAATTTCAAGTGTATTTTCCCCCCCATCATTGATAGCCATTTTTATTCCAATTATGCTAATTGTCATTATTTTCTTTTTGTAAATGGAAAAGGATAAAGTTTTGGGTTTCTACCTCGAACGGTAAACTGAGAAAATTTATGGATTTTAATACCTAAAGTTACGGAGCAAAAAACTCTATTTGCATAATTATGCTAAATTTTTTCGCAATAACCGACAGCCAGTGTTATCTATCATATGACCCGCATCACAGTCAGTAACGAGAAAAAAAAATCACTCTAGAATACACCTGAGGGGGGTTACAGCTTTTGGGGAGAAAGAACAGACAGTTAAGGTAAGGTGTGATTGCTTTTGTTGTGCACAGTAGTTATAAACCTAACAAAGTAGCTGTGAAATTTCCTATATAACCAACAATAAATTTTGAGTTTTTTAACGAATTTCTTGTGAGAGGAGGATGTTTTATGTTATTTTATTTTGTTTTTTGTGTGCAAAAAGTGCAAATATTGCTTCATTTCCAGCTACACTCGTATGTAGTGAAACAACAAAAGTTTTTGTAGAAATTGTCATAAATTATGCATATTAGCCAATTTATTATGGTTGACATGTTTACGCTCTATGAGCAAAATAAATAACATTTTCTACAAAAATTGACGATGGCTCTTTTGGTTGGTGTTGTTCGGCAATTTGCTGGTATACTGAATAGCTATCCACAAAGTAAATCTTTTATTATTCGACTCGCTAGAGTTGAAAAATATGGGAAACTTTCGATCAAGCAACACCTTGGATTGGAGAATCTAAATATACAGACTTTGTCATTGGCAAATAGCAGTCAAATGCCAGACAGCCATTACCAGAAACGTCAATTGTAAGTGGCTTTTGCTATTGAAATCCATCATGTTACGGTCGTTTAAAAGCTGGTGGTAAATGCAAAATAAGACAGTTATTGTCTCGAACGTATTTTTGATATACTTCGGCACTTTACTTCTTATGCAAAAAACAGTACTCTGAATCGTGGTTTTTATATTCTTAATGGAATTAATGAATATGCCTTGAATCAAGATTCCAATCAACTCATAGAGTTTGACTCATCTCAATATTTGTTTCGATTATATCTTAATATTTCTAATATTAAATATTCGCAATTCTGTTTTAAATTTTTTATAAATAATATATATAATATAAAATATTACTGTTTTACCATTGTTAGTTTGTAAGGAAATTTTGTTCCATAGACTTAAAAAATGGAATGAAATGAATTGAAATGAAATGAAATGAAATGAAATGAAATGAAATGAAATGAAATG
>JAHXMU010027024.1:0-11110 GCA_019455685.1 Philornis downsi | reverse complement strand
CCGTCTGTCCATTTATTAAACTTCTGAACTTCGGTTGTTTTTTTTTTCTATTTACCGTGAGTGGTTTCCACGGTAACATAATTAACATATGGGAGGCGGCGCCCCTATAGTTCCAATAAATGTGATTTCCAACATTTTGAGCTCAATTTTTTTTTTGGATTATTTTATGATATGCCTGAATCTGCAGGTTGAAATGATCTTATAAATGAATACTAACGTCATACAAACTGAAAATTAAGCGATTACCCGTTAACCATTGGAAACAATTACTTTCAAACCACTGTGTATTAGTCGAGTCTTGGCTGCCATTTGACATTGTCAGATTTTAGTAGTTAACTGGACTTAAACAACATCAACGGAGAAAATGCTGCATTTTATGCCGTTAACTCACCACTTCTTATATGTTTGCGCCATTCCAAATACCATCACAATTGCCATCGTCAACCCAGCCAACCAATATCAGTATCATCCACATTGCCATCATCATCAACGGAATCATAAAAATTGTCGAGTTAAGCCAAGAAGGAGAAAAAAACCGAAACCGGAGCAGAAATTGTGCGACCACACATCCTGTAAAGTTGTCCCCGCTCACTTTAGCTTCATTTCGCGCTACTTGCTCACCCAAGTGTACACAGAGGCAACATACCGCCAACTTATGAACTTCACTTAATGTAGCCTGGGAATGTATTGGCTCACTGACTGCATCTGTATCCCATGGTTGTGACTAAAAGCATGTATGTATATATGTGTGCGTGTGTTGGTCTGATAGTCTCTATATGAGTGAGTGTTGTGGTTGGTATAAGTTTGAGTATTTACGGGTAATATAAACCATTGGATAAATTTTCTTATCTCTGACGACCAGACGATATTATAATGCAATTTTATGTTGTTAAAATCCATATTTTATATTTTTGAAGAACGACGGTGAGAGAGAGTGAGAGAGATGAAGAGGGGGAGAGAAAAATACGACTACCAACCAAGTAGTATAAAATTTATGTTGGGAATGACATCAAAAAAGCTAAATAGCGAATGAAATGGAATTTAAGAAATTTATGTTTTTCAGGATAACTAAATGAGGATTATCCTTGCATTGGGTCCACTACTACTACTACTACTGAAGTAAGTAATGTGACATGAATTATTGTACGCAGTTATCTAAAAACTGAGAGGAATGTCTCAAGCTTATTTTTGTAACCAAAATTGTTGTGGCATACAAATATTAAGAAATTGCTGTACAGCAATGAAAATAATTTAAGATATCTGAAATACACGGTGTCCGTCGGGAAGGTAGGAAGGAATTTTTGATAAAATGAAAAAAAATGGATTTTATATTCATAAATGTTTTATTTAATGTCGGCAATTATGCATGGAATACAATATCGGATAAATATCCGCCTCTGTTAGCCTAACAAATGCGAGCCATTTTGAGCACATTTTACATTCATTACATTCTCACACATTTCACGCGATATTTCATTAATTTCATCACGAATATTTTGTTTGAGTTGCTCATGCGTTTCTGGTTTGTTTGCATAAACCTTGCTTTTCAGACATTCCCACAGAAAGAAGTCCGGAGCTGTCAAATCAGGCGGCCGTGGAGGCCAATCAACATCACCATTTCTTGAAATAACTTGTTGTGGAAAGAGATCTCGCAGTAATTCCATTGTAATCCTGGCTTTATACGATGTGGTACCGTCTTGTTGATACCACATGTTAATCAAGCCCAAAGCATGCAGTTGCGGTGTCAAAAAGTTTTCAATCATATCACGATATCGCTACCCATTGACAGTTACTGTTACGCCGTTTTCAGTTTCAAAGAAGTAATTTCGTCCTCCTGACCAAATTGCACACCAGACTGTCACTTTTAATGAATGAACGGTTTCCATTGCCCAGAACCGACTGTTCTGTTTATTCACATAGTCATTCTGTAATGTCCGATTTATTGGGGACAAGTTGATGTATTGGTTGCGTTTTCCGATACGTTTTCGGTTTCGGGAACGTTTACGGATGTGTTTATATACAACCTTGTAATGGTGACATATGAACTGAAAATTCATTGTTTGACATTTGTACAGTTCATCGCATATTGTGAAGAGATCTACAAACTTCCTTTCAATTTTACATCTCAAGCGGATAAGTTCTTCTTAGAGTGGGAAAATAGTGAGACCAAAAAATCAACATTTTTCTTAATAATCACACAATGTTAAAAAATCGAGGTAAAGTGAAAAATATTGCTAAAGGTAATTCGAAAAGTTAATAAATTTTTTCTCTTTGAATTTTAATACATTCATTCTTTATTAAAATTAAACTTAGCACTGTACAACTCGTCATACAGTGCATTTGAACAATTGGTGAAACTCTAATTACCTTAAGTGAACCATGTGCATACATTTGTCCGTAGTATTTACCATAAAATTCCTCAATCACGGGAAGGTAACTAACTCGTATATTTTGCCTTAATCGAGAAAACGTTCGCAGGCGTCTTGGCATTGTTAGTGGCGTCTGTTCCACCTGGACAATTAAGATCTGCCACAAAATATTATGCGCCAACCTTCCCTTTTGTGATTCCTCACATCACGGCCGCACGGAGCCTCCGTATGGGAATTTCTTTTGCCGGATAGCCAGATGAAGTTCAATATTGTATCGACCAGATTAGACAAAAGTCTCAAACTTCTTCAAGATCGCCAACATTAATGTTAATTCATCATAATTTTCTGACACTAATTATATTTAAACCCGAAATGGAAACAAGTTATAGAGACAACTTGGATTTTGACGTTGCTGGTACTACAATGACCGTATGAAACCACGACTAAGAAGAACGACAACAAATCGGGAACTGCAGTCACAAGAAGAAATAAAAGCAAACACTTATTCGGGTATAAACTAATTATATTTACATTGTGGCGAAATTTTGTATGAGAATAATATGAAATACATACTTATACTCCGGGTTTATAACCGGATTATCTTGAATCAGTTTCTAGTAATTTGATGCAATTACAGTAATTTTTTTTTATTTTATAATGGCATGAATAAATCTATGTAGTGAGAATCATGAAGAAGTACTAATTAAATATAAGTGTTTTCAATCGATAATGTGGTAATGTTGTGCTAGGAAAATAACTAGTACTGAGCACGGCGTCGAATTGAGGTTAATGGATTGTTTTGAACACTTTTTTGAGCAGCAGTAATGTTTTCAGCCGGTCTTGCAGTACGTTGTAGCTCATGCTTGGCCCTATCAGCTACAGATCCTCTTTCTTGGAAATCATTCACTACACGATAGTCTTGTTGGCACGTTATTCCTCCCAAAAATTTCACGTAACTTTCCCATCGTCACAGTAATCGATGATTCATTTTGATAAAATGTTTTAACGATCAAAACACGTTGGTTTATCGAATATTTTTCCATAATAAATTTGCCACGTCTCTACTTCACGACAGCCAAATATGAACTGTCAAGACTTATGTTTACTAAAATGGCGGCAAAACAGAGTATACCTTCCCGACGAACACCCGTTATTAACTGTATGCATGTGGAAAAGGTAAGCATTATAGCATGCTTACAGTACAGCTGAAGTCCTGGTTCTTTAATAAAATTTATGAGATGTAGTAACAAGTAATCCGTTATTTTTACATTTAGCATGGTTTAGAATAGGGATCCTGCTTAGATCAAATATGCATCGATTTGTTTGATGATCAGTTGCCATCCAGTCGCTACTAGTCGAATTTTTCACCACCAAAATCATTCGCCATAGACAGGAACAGGTGGTAATCACTTGGTGTCAAATTCGGACAAATGCATAAGAACCTACCAAACATGATCCCGGTGCTTCTGACGAGTCACTATTAATGTTCGTGATTTATTGTTGTCCTGATGGAACACAATTCCTCTTCTATTGGCCAAAGCTTTGGATGGTTCAACTATACTGATCTGATTTAAAAGTTTGGCTGTAGTGGAGCCGCTCAAAGTCGGTGATTCCGTGCCAATCCCAACAAACGTACAGCAAAACCTTCCAGTCAATTCCGACTTGGCCATCGTTAGTGTCGGCTCAACGCGATCATTTGTTACGATCATTTTCGCTTCACGTTGTCGTAAGTGACTCACTTACCATCACTAGACATCATTCACTTCAGAAACTGGTTGATTCTGTTGCGATTCAGCAGCGATTCATGTGCTATATCAGGTTAAGATTGGAAAAATGATCGTGGCACCACCCAACAACTTGAACGATTACAACTTGTGAAGTATAAGAGATATAAAGATATGGTGCAGGTGATGTTGGTATATAAAGAAAAAAGTCATGCCCCATTTCTTGAAAGATTGTTAGAGCAATCCAAGTAGTGGAAAGGTTGTCATTAATGTTTTAGACGGTGGTATCAATTAAACTATTAGAGATATGACTATGAAATAAGTCTTATATGTTGTCGGCAGGGAAATATAGATAACTTAGCAAAAAAGGATACGCCACACCTTTTAAAAACTGTTTAAGAGCTCAGATCAATTCAGACAAACTGCAACTATCGATTAGAAAATCGTCATATAATATATTTGATAGTTATTTGAAAAAGAGGCGATGCAACGCCCGCACAATGCCAAATTTCTATTTTATGAACATCTATTTTATCATATTTTATCAATAATTAAAGTAAAAGCAGAAGATTCATTACATACGAGGTGTGTTCAAAAAGTAAGGTGAATTTTCAAATTTCACGGGCTACGTGCATTCGACTTTCGATTATTATTTTTTATGTTGGTACACTCGTCTCGAAAATATGTTGACGGTTTTGTCCATATAGCATGTTTAGCTTGTTTGTGAGAGGCATAAATAAGACAAGTGTTTTGCGTGTTCGTCGATAGTATAGTGTAGTATACTATACTATACTATATTACCGTCAATAAAGCTCGGCATAGAGCCAAGGTTCTTAAATTGTTTGATTTAAAACAAGTGCAAGACATTGTCTGAGATTATTTTTTCAATCGAACGAAGCAAGACTTCACACCTCTGTTCAGCACGTCGATCCCGAAATGATATCAAAAACTGGTCTCGAAGATTGTGCGCCGACGTAACGCCACTGCTTTACTCCTTGAGAATATACAGGGTTATCCATTTTTCGTTTTTAATTGAATTTAAATAAAACACACATAAAGCTGTGATTTCGATAAAACTTTTATTTCAATATAATGCCCTGCCATTATGTACGAAATACAATGCCATTTAAATGACCACCTCTGGAATGGGTGCAGCAATGAATCCTTTTGTGGTAGTTTTCGAGGAAATACGGCCCAATGACTCCTCCAGAGCATAATTCGCCCCAAAGCGTCACTTTTCCCGGATGCAATGGCTTTTCCACTATCAGTTCTGGGTTCTCCGAATCCACATGCGAAAATTTTTCTTGTTGATGTAACCGCCGAGTGAGAAATGAGCTTCATCGCTGAACAAAATTTTACTCCATTGAAAGCCTGTGTTTGAATCACCACTTCTGTACTAAGTTTTAACTATTTTTAGGCGTTCTTCGTTCTTTGTTAAACGATCCATATTCGTGAATGGCAAATCTTTTACTAAATAAATAACACTTCAGATGACAGGTATTTAACAGGTGACAGCCTTGTCAGACCGGCGCTATTGAAACCACTAAATGGATATGGATGACCTTATATTTAAAGATATATTAGCACCGATGGAAAATAGGTGATAATTTTCATAAAAAAGACTGAAAATTCAGAACACAACTTGGTTCCAAGAAGTGGTTGTTGTGCTCTTTTTAAGGTGCCCCCTTCTTGTCGCATGTGAGATTTATAAGTTATCCTCCTCCCAATAATGAGTTTTTTATCTTCGATTTTAATATTTCCAATCGAAATACAAATGTAATCAGCAAAGATTTATTTCAAGGTAATTTATCGAAGTGGCCAAAAGTCGCTTGGATTTTTATGGATTTTTCAAATTATTTTGTTTTTAAATTTGTTTATCTAATTTTGTAATCATCACTTAAAGATCCTACAAATTGCTTAGCAAAATTGCTCTTAATTCATTAATTGATCGAGACTCAAACCTGTTGATTTGGCTTCTTTTCTTCTTGAATGTAATCTCGAACAACGAAATTTTTTCCAAACTCAGGTTTTCTTAAATTTAATTAATTTTGACTTATATTACCTTCATATCGAAAAATAAATTACGATGAAATATTCGTTGTCATTAATTTGTTAATTTGTTTTGCCTTAAAAGGATTCAATTTCATTTAACCGCAATTCAAAACTTCGTGTGTCTGTCGCCGTCTTTATCGTGATCATTATCAGTATCTGTACTGTTTATAGTTGCTGTTGTTGTTGTTGTTGTTGTTTCTGCTTCTCTCTCAAAATTTATTTGTATTTCAAATAATTGTGATTCATCTCGTATTGATTCTATAAGAATAACAACAGCAACAACAATAAACACTGGAACAGGCCAACTGTGGATTCCCATTCCATTTGATCTCTGCTGCGTGACCATTTTTGTTCATACATAATTGGTTTTTGTCATTTCGTTGTTGCTGTCGTTGTTTTGTCTTCGCAGTCTGCTGTTTGTTTGTTTTGCATTGACTCGAATAAAAACTAATTGACATTTTGACAATATGTTTATTTTTTTATTTATATTCATAGAAAAAGTGACAGATCTTAAAGGTTGTTGCCATCCATATACAACAAATAAAAACGGCAGCACAAAACAGAAATTGCCAATAAAAGATATCAACAAGTAGATATTCGCATACATGCACCCATAGGCGCATAAAAGCACCACCACACCACCATACCACACCACACACTACTCCTAATTCAAATACATGTAAAAAAGAGGCATTCGGATATTCATACTTGGAAGAAGAATGTGCTGCGATGAATCCGTGTGTGAGCCTAAAGAATTTAGGAAGGGATGAAAATCCTTTGTGATTACTGAAATAGAAAAATTACGAGCGAAAAAGAAACTTGATTTGGGCTATTTCAATTAATTTAGGTATAATTAAAAAAAAAAAAAAAAATTAAACAGTTTTAAATGATTCAACTTTGCACTTGCAAGTTGGACCACGGATTGTATTCTTTAGCGGCGTATAAACACTCACCGTCAGATAAGCAAGCATATCGAAAACGGATCCCTCCTACAGTTAATATGTTCTTATTAAGAAATGAATTAAAAATGTAATTTTGCAAAAGTTGGATTTAGTCCTGGCATTTTGCCAGATAAATGAGCGCACCTAAAACAGCCCCTTTTTACGTGAAATATTGAGTTTACCTAATCTTTCAAAGACACTTCGTATTTTTTTTACCATACCCATATTATGGCTGTACCTCACGGATTTTATAGGATTGGTCTTTTCTAATATCTGCACAAAACCATCAAATGTGGTTTTAAATAATGGATAAACGGTACGATTGTTAACAAACCCGGAAAATTTCCATTATTCAGAGAAATAGACTCAGCTCTTGTACATATGAACATGTTTTTCCCCAATGAACAAATTTCGTCCACCTGTGGTCCATAGAGTAGACGGTAATTTCTGGTGGAATGAGTATTTCAATAACCATATGCCCGCTTAGGGCGGTTCCTTTAAACATTACATAAGTTTGAATTGCGCATTGCAGTATTTATAGAACTATACTTAATATTTATTGTTATTTATTTATTGAATAAATGAATAAAAAATCGTTAAAAATTATGACAAATTTCGATTTCCTAGAGGTGAGTTCAGTTCTTATATGGACACTTGCCTACTGCCTCGATTTTGCTCATTTTCGTATTTATTTGTGCCAAATTTCTGCATCCTAGTTCAAGATATTTAGCAAAAGGAATGACAAAACGGGTATACTGCTCATCCTATGGTGGTGGATGTAGAAAGATTTCATATATATTTGCATTATATAGGAGGTGGCTGGAAAATCAATCTCACTATCGCCTGATTCAAGTCTTGAGTCTTGCATTTCTGTCAACAAGCCGTTTAATTTTTTCGACTAGCAAACAGAGTTATAATAGAGAATGTAATTCTCTGGACCTATCCACTCATTTGCTGTGGAATTTACATTGCATAAGATTTAAAAAGTATAATATATTCAGCCAAAACTGTTTGGGTAATTGGTAATTGGTAACATAATTCATTCAAATTTATTATATCGTATGCAAAATGAGTCCCTTCCAAAGGAATACACGCGTGACAATGATTAATCTAATTTTCAGAATATTTTTCAAACGCTTTTTCAGAAACCTTTTTTTTATGTTTTCCAAAATCGACTCATTCTGGCAAGTCTTCAGCGATCCTTGCGTGATTGCGTTTTTAAAGAAAATTAAAGCCTTTTGAGCGAACGACAATGTTTTCATCCCAAACAATTGTCTAAAATGTTAAGAACTGATTCGTGAGACATAGACAAGTTCAGTGGTTATTCATCTAAAACTTAAACGAATATTTTCAGTTATCATATTCTTCACTTTATCAATGATAACTTCAGTTGAGAAAACGAGTCAAATTTTTCACTACTTCTCGAGAAATCTTCAAACACCGCGAATGCACTGTACCACTCATAAGCACATGATTTTGAGAAAGTCGATACACCGCAAGGCTTTTGTAATATTTTCAGCGATTCGACATTTGAAATTTTATTTGCAATACAAAATCTGAGAGAAATTCTTTATTCGACATTTTTATCCATTATTAAAATCGCAAAACACACTTGAGATGAACTGATAAAATCGTCCACTGGAAGCAACTAAATGACAGCACGCGCTAAAACTCCGTGCCATTATAGAGGGCAGTTATGCCAACTTCATGACAAAAATAAAAGAACAAAAATCCCTTTAAGATAGTTTCTTAAACCATCAATTTATTACATAACAAAAAATTGGCGCGTTAACTGAAGGAGCCCATCCATATAAGATATATTTTGAAGATTGAAAAAAAAAACATGAGCATTGCTTCAAATGGAGCCTAATTCAAAGAGGGCCAAATAATATGTCGGTTATAGAAATGGTATAAACTTATTATTTATAACTGTAATCTTTTTGTAAACGTTTCATAGTCTTAACAACTTTATGGGTATTTCTTTAATTGGCCTATTTTCGCACAATTTTTTTCTGAATTGTTTGTCGAAAGCAATTTTATTCTCACGATTTGGACAGGGCTGTTTAAAATGATATTTATATATGTTATATTTATATATGTTTCTAAGCAAACATTCCAAATTGCCAACTTATACTCCCAGTTTCATCTGCCAATGATTATCACATACCGTAAACTGAACTCTTGTTTAATTTTCCCATCCTCTCGCTTTCCGTTCTTATCACATTTACTAATCCCCAGTGATTGTATTTTTATATATTTCTTCTCAGTAGTTTTTTTTTCCAAATTTACTCCTTATCTATCATTATAAATTTTTTTAAAAGTCACCCTTAACCAGAATAAACCATAACGAACACAAAGCTAGAAAAAAAACACGAAATAATGAAAGTGTCTAACAAAAACTGCTGCAACTGCTGACGCCCAGCAGCAGCTACAGCAGCACTCGGCATTAGCATCGCCAACAGTGGTGGCAGGACGGGAGGTGTGATGGGGTTGCTGGTGGAAGGATAAAGCTAATGTTCATTTCATAGTTTTTCCCATCATTAATTTCAAAGTCATTTGACTTTTCACATCGTTTTGTAAATCTTTTTGTCATATCTCACAGACACTGATGAGATTGTCAGTTTTTTGAGGTTTATGTCGCTGTGTCAGAAGAATGCGTTGCAAGCGGTGGTGGCGGTGGTGGTGTGTGAGTGCCAAAGGATACCACTAATGCCAAAGCGGGCGTCGAGTTCTGGGTGGTGGACGATGAGTAGTGAAGTAATGATGATGTTGGTGTTGGTGTTGGGATTTGTGATGGTGGTTAGTGGGCCCAATGAACGTGTCACTGATATGTGTCGTTGTTGTCGGTGGTTTTTCATCTTTTTGGTATTCGCCTGTCCGAACATGTATCTATGCGAACACAACTGAAAAAAGTGTGTTGCATGTTGATTCTTTTTGTTTTGTGCCTTTTTTGTTTTGGACTCGTAATCGTAACAAAGTTGACAAGTTTTCTGTTAGGAGTTGTTCTGCAGTTCTTCCTAGTGTGGCTGCCGAATTTGTGTGTTGGTGTAAATATGATTGGTTGTTTTGACTTTTTTTTCAAACAAATATGATTTCGAAGCTGCCGCCGCCTCTCTTACAACTATCACAACATAGCAAAGACAGCAAGTTCGATTCTCCTCTTTTTTCTGCGGGAAGCTGGGTGTTGGTCTTCAATATTTGCACCGATACCACACCAGTGCCACTTTTACATACACTCACACTCATACTCGCACAAATTCTGGGAGAGATACAAATATTTTGAATGGTTTTTGGTATTGTTATCTTTGAAATTCATGAATGCTTTGCTTATCTATAAAAAGTGCATACTTGCAGATACTTCTGTTGTTGGGTGTTTTTGCTTTGTGTTTTTGTTTGCTTTGGTTTGATGCTGTGTTGTAATGCTTACTAGCTTTGTGTTGTTGTTAATATTTTTGTAGCATTTTTCCATGTGGTAGCATCATAGCTCAAGCAACGAGGGGCGAAAATGAAAGTTTATTTTGTTTTCCTTGCGCTAGCAGATTATTGTTGCATTAAACTGTTGGTTGTTGTATATTTTTGTTGTAGTAGTTATTATTTATTTAAAAATGTATTAATTGCTGTTAAAATACACTTAAAGGAAAATGTAAAATTTTCGATTCATGCATAAAAATTACTAATTTAGAAAGTTACAAATTTCCATGGCAAATTTGTGGTGTTCATGTTCATATACATATACAGGTTTTTTTAAGTTTAGGTTTAATTATAAATAGGTTTAAATGCAATTTTTCCGAGTGTACGCACATTAGGACAGCTTTCCAGCTTTGAAATATCCTTTATCCGGAAAATGCGTTTGTGAAAGAGGAATAAACCTTTAATATTATTTCTTACTTACGACATTAAGGGTAAGTAGCCTGCCCTAGAATTATAACATTTGAAATGGCATCGATTCTGTGCCTCAGAGTATTATTATTATTATTGTTATTATTATTGTTATTATTATTATTCCCACGCCTCTATCCCCCCC
>JAHXMU010027023.1:8772-41810 GCA_019455685.1 Philornis downsi | reverse complement strand
TTATTATTATTATTATTATTATTATTATTATTATTATTATTATTATTATTACTATTATTATTATTATTTTTAGTATTTGAGCGGCGGTCACCTCGATGTGTCTGGCAAACACTTCGAGTAGTCTTGTAAACACTTCTAAAAATATAAGATTATCCACTTAGTGGTGTCAAAACCGCAGGTCTAGCAACACTGTCAGCTGTTAAATACCTGTCATCTGAAGTAGTATTTATTTGCAATAATAATTGAGTCGATCGCTCAATGAATAATTTTCCGATCAGGTGTCGCATATGCGTGAATAAGCATTGATCTTATTTACGGTTTATCGTAAATAAGTTATATAAAATAAAATTGAACTTTCTATACAATAAAATAAATGAATGAAATGCATTTATTAAAAAATCGTTATTTAAATTGCGTACTGTATTGCATTTGAAGCGCCAGTCTGAAAAAAAATTAAAAGAAAAATAGAGAGAAGATTATAGAGTACTTTGTTGCCACTAAAATTAAAATTTGACCAAAATATGTATTCAAAATAATTATGCTTGTCACTAAAGTGCTCTTCGTTGTCCAATCTCAAGACATCTTACTATAGTTTTCCAGAATTTTCCTTTTTAAAATTGTATTCTAACCTGCATATACTGCCATATACAGAATATTCTTCTTTTTTGGTCCGTTTGAATAGCACCCCTCACGTGGTAATCAGTTTAAGTGTGAAAGCCTTTCGCAGATCGTCATAAATCAGATCGGATTACAGTAATTGTGTATAATTAAATATAAAACAATCCATTTTAAATAAAATTGGCCGAGCTAAATCCTTGAGCGTCGAGGAAAGATTCAAAATTAAAACCTACAAGGAGAAGTCGCAAAGTTATATCGACATATTTACGTGACACCGAAGGCTATGCAGCTAACAGCCGCTGAGAAGAGGGCTATTCTAAGATATGCCTCAAATTCACACGACTCTGCTGCCAAAATCAAGGAAAAAGCTGGCGTAAGTGCAAGTGTATCAACGGTAAAAAGAGTTATCTTCAAAGCAGCACACTTGCAACGCTTGAGACTTAAAAAGACAATCTCCGTCACAACTATTTTCCAATGAAAACAAATCTAATTTAGATGGTCCTGATGGATATAATTACTACTTCCACGATCTTCGAAAAGAGGAACACCTACTCAATGGATTACACAGCCGGGAAGGCGGAGTTATGGTATGGGGTGCGATCTCTTATTATGGCACAATAGTGCTCCAGTTTCTCTTTGCAAAAATGAATGCGACTTCATACAAATCCGTGCTGGAAAAAGCTTTTTCTGAAGTTAAAAACGTTTTCGGAGGCTTGGAATGGAAATTCTAGCATGACAACACGCCAACCCACACAGCAAGAGTCGTCAAACAATGGATTGAAAGCCAAAATGTTGAGGTTATGAACTGGCCGCCTTACTCTCCAGACTTAAACATTGTTGAAAACGTCTGGGGATGGCCAGCACGCAAGGGTTACGAATCAGGCAAGCAAAAGTGAACTCATTAATGGAATTAAACAGGCCTGGTCGTGAATTTCGCTATACAGTTTGTATGGTTCTTTACCGAACAGAATATATGAATGTATTCTCAACCAGAGCGGAAGCACCCACTACTAAATTTTACTGAAAATACTTATTTTTAAATTAGATGTAAGCAAACAATAATACCTTTAATTCAAAATAAATGCTTTCGCGTATAATCTAATTTTTGTAAGGAGGATATTCAAATGAACCAAAAACTGAAATTGAATTTCTGACGTTTTCTGTGTTTAATGTTTTAGTACTTAATTCATTAAAATTAAGGGAAATTTATTTTATAGGATTACAGCAAATACGTGAAGTATGATTAATAAAATCAGAACCAGTTCATTTTAATTAATATTTTGGGAGAAATCGAGCTTAGAAAAAACTGTATGTTAGCATTGGTAACACGCAAACTTTTGGCGTGACCTACGTACTATCTCTATCTGTTTGGTGTTTGTGGTGGTACATTTGGTGCTGCTGCTACTCCTGATGACGATGATGATGATGACGATGGTGATGTGGATGTTGCTACTGATATTTGTTTCGAGTATTTGCTGGGATCGCTTGTAGCCATACGACATTTGCTGCTGCAGTCGCTGTCACTATTGCACATGCAGCATTAAACTTCGTGTGGCGTTAGTGTTTCATCTGATGTTTCATAGACGTCCGTGTGTCAGTTTCTTTTTGTAAATTTTCCAAAAATCATACGTACATATAAACATGCATGTAGTAGTATCTATGCTACTATCATGGTCTATAGCTTTGGTAGAAATTTTCTGTTATCTCATGTTTTACCAAACACTTGCCCCATCTTCGTTGCGCTGATGTTGCAATTGAGCTGCTCTCTATCTACAGCTACACCCCAGACCAGCTTTCCTATTACGCCCTCCTCCGGTAGTTGTATTCTTGGTTTGGGTTTGTTTTATTATAGTGTAGCTCCTGCAACACTTTACCCTTCTACTACAAGTCAATTAAATGTAGAAAAAAAGATACAATTCAGTTTTGCTATTTGTGATTCTTCTTCATAGCTCTACTAATGTTTTTATACTCGTATATGCGTTCAGTACTGGCGTTATTGTTGTTGTTGTTGGTTTTGGGAAAGTTTATCTGACATTTGTTCGGTTATAAATTTTTATCGTTATTTTTAATGACATTCTACTACTACTACTACTACTACTACTATTGCTACTACATTCCACTATATTCTACTACACGTCTCATAATGTAGATGTTGTTGCTGCTGTTGCTTGCTAATGGAGTTAGGTTTTTATTATTGTTATAAAGTTGTTTGAATTGAGTTAGAGTGAGAAGAGATACATTATATCGAAATGGTTTCATAATTAATCATTCTCGATATCGTTCATTCGTTCTATATTGTATGTCGAAAGCAAAAAACAACAACGCACGCGAAATCAGCGTTGAAACAACAAATACCATTTATTTTAAATGCTGTTTTTTTTTGTTGGTTTGATAGCGAAAAGATTTAAATTTCATTGAATTTTTTTAGATAAACTCAAAACGAACGAGCGATATCAATACGTTTGCCTCATTTTATCACAGAGCTGCGGGGGAATGATCTCATTGTTAAAAGTGAGAATGAAGCGAAATATCTTTCGTATTCGCAGAACACAACCAACACAACCAAATGAAAATTTGAATATTTGAAATTGTGAAGAATACTGAAATACAGTGTAAATTCCAGAAATATTTTCTGAGTTTAGAGAAAACTAATAGGAGAGTTTAGAATAGATATTTTGTAATTCTAATTGGCAAGAAGAGATTGTTTAAAAGTATTTTTAATTTATACTTTGGCAGCGGTTTTTGTATATTTTCAAAATAATAATTAATTAAGGTGATTTTCGGATCAATAAAAGATAAAATAGTAAAAAAGACACATTTGATGACGATGGCCATTCTTTTCAATCCGGTTGTCTGATGTAGGTTGTAAAGAGTTTCCCAATATAGACAAATAGATTTCGACAGTTCACGGTGATCATGTTGTTACATATTTCGATAATTTTCCTGTTTTATTTTTCTATTTTTCAGACAATAAAGACACAATTCATCATAAAACGTCATCAACGTGTTTGTTCTCTTAAGGCACGATCTTTTCCAAGCATCCTGGTACTTTTACCCAATAAGAGTCGACCGGTCCAGCAAACAATCACTCAACAACCGTACTTCAATTAAATGCAAGATATGTAGAAAACAGAACCTTTTGCAGACATCAACATAAAGAATTTTGCGTCGGGTCTCCGGTCAACGTCTGTATAAAATCCAACTAATATAGGAGCTGAACGGAAACGACTCGCTGACTGAGTTCTAGAGCAGTTAAAAGCGGAGATTGTCAAGGATATTGCGCGATTTGACCACGTACCATTTTTACTTTTTAGGTATGCTTAACTTCCGTGTCTATACCAATAAGCCACAATTAGCCGGCATTCTCAAAGTCAACTTAATCCGAACCATCGCAGAAAGCTTAGCTTGATCTGTGCGTCAGAGTCATTGAGAACTGAATCTCTCGCATGCGTGACATCCAGCGAGGGCACGGTGATCATATTTCGCACATCTTATCATTGAAAGGCCAACTTCCAATACAATATTGATATCTCACACGCAACTTGTTTTACACAATTTTAACACCTATTTGTCCCCATTGCAAAGCCATTAGATTTCGTTTTAATGGAGGGAAGGAAAAAATCACATTATGTACAAAATTTTAAATAACAGAGAGGACACTTTATAAATGAATTTGAATTGAATTTGAATTTTTTCCTTATCAATTTGATTTAACGCGCCGCCGAAGGAGTTTAGAGTAAGGTTTTGCTAGAAGTTGAAAATTTAATGTTTTTTCGTAGATGTTTCGTTATTCGGAGAAAATTAATTGAACAATTTGAACAATATAGGTCAGCCATTACAATCGCTATATTTTAATGCGTTTGACCACATCTATGTTGGTATGCGGTTCATAATGGGGCCTAATTAATTTACGGATAATTTGCCTTTCAAAGGTCCATATACCGACTCATTCATTTGAGCGAAAGCCAGAATTCTGCGCCGTACAGCAAACAGGTAAGACCAGTGTTTAATATAGTTGAATTCTGGTTCGTCGAGATAACACTTTGATTCATTAAATCGCTTGCTTAACCAACATTAACAACTGTTTACAGATAATGCTTTTCTCATAATTTTTTGACTGACATCATTAATTTTACTGGTTTTAGAGTTAAGACAGGTGAAATCATTCATTGCTTCAAAGTTATAGTTGTCAACGTTTCAAATGTGTAGACTCCTTGTTTTGTTTTCGCTCACCACCAATACCACGTTTTGGCACGTTTCGGTCTCAGGCATTGAGAAGACCCCACTAACGCGTATTGGAAGAAAAAGAGGCGGGTCCTCTTCTTAAGCATAAAAAGGGGTTACGGACACTTACAGGGAGGATATGTTACCATGAACTAGCATAACAGTACATGTGAAGAAATGAACGATGCAAACGGGAGTGGGAAAAAAGCTGCTGGAACATATAGCCCTGCGGCAGAGATATTAGAAGAAATTGAAGAAGTGAATGGCGTTATTTGAACACCGTTTGCATTTTGTTGGTTCGGTTTCAGGTATTAGGGTTCAGCTACAGCCTCCCAGCATGCTTTTGTCCCAAAATCTTTGATAATTTCTTACAATTTTCATTAAATCTTGGTGAGCACGCTCCCCTTGTTCGTCGCTCGCCTCATCTAGGTTTTGTAGAAAAAAATCTAAATTCGAATAAGGAAAATACATTTTGAGTGACATTCGTGCCCCTAACTCGTGATAATTTTTCAATAATTCGGCAACGATTTTCCTGTAGTTTTCACTCTTATTGTTTCCAAGAAAACTGTTCACGATGCTCTTGAAAGATTTCCAGACTGCATATTCTTTCTCCAATAAACATTGTGAAAAATTGTCATCATTCAATAGCTTCCTGATCTGAGGGCCAACAAATGTGCTTTCTTTGATTTTAGCATATGAAATTGTAGGAAAAAACGCTAACAAGTATTTAAATGCTGCACCATCTTTGTCCAGAGTCTTGACAAAGCTCTTAAAAAAGGTTCAATTTTGTGTGCAGGCAATGATGACGCAATGATGACGTATAGCGCGACTATCCCATAGACAAACGAAACAAAAATATTTTGTAAAAACTCCTTGCAGTATTTCTTTTGAAAAAAATGAAGCCAATTCCAAGCTTCTATCTCTATAGATTGTTACTGTTGTCCCAACTGCAAGATGTTTCTACTGCTGCACGCGTGAAGTTAGTAATTCTGCGTCTTTTTTCGTTAAGTGTTAATCCCGAATTAGATCATTCAACTTAGCTTGAGTCACTAAATGGTGTTCATCATCAGGCCGATACAAACTACCAATGCTGATGAAAGTTGTTTCGGACTCACTGCTCGTAGTACTGGGAATGACTGGTAATGAATCATTTGGTGGATGTTGAACTGGTTTTTTTAGATTTTTCAAATTGAATCCAGTAACTTTTGTTAAATAGAAATAACAATCGGTTTGGTGGTAAAGTACTGCAATTGACTAGAGTGTGTTCTATTCTATGTTCTACAACTGGACAGATATTTATACTCTGGCAAATCGTAGAACCCACATCCCATGCTTCAAGGATCCCATATGACAAATTTTGCATTTTGTACTTAGAGCCTAGCTAGGTATGGCTGCAAAACTTATACGTTTTTGTAAGATGGCACTGGTCGGCAGTCTTCAATAAAAATGGGTACAAATCGGCAAAAGTGAGACATTTTATAAGAAATCAATCTTTAAACAGGGTGACAGAATATTGTGCGCCCTCTTTTGTATACTTTTGGAGACGATTAAGAGGAAAGTTGCAGTAAACACGACTGGTATCTTCTTTAATAATGTCCTCTCGTCACTTGCGTAAGCTGGTGATATGTACATGAGGACTACTGAAACGTTTACAAATGTTGAGGAGTCAGCAAAATTCTGGTCTGGAGGTAAACGGAGACAACACCAAGTTACTAGTTTCGATGAAGAAAGATTCTACTCGTTTGCGACACTACGTGAAAATTGATAACGTTTACCTCCAATGGAATAGATAATTTCAGTCTGAAAAATGGGAAAAGAATATTGTTTGCAAATAGACGCTACTACGGGTTTAAGAAAAGCATTTTATGACAAAACCTATCCCATGCTGCACAGGGTAGTATCTTGGGTTGTGACACAAGTGGATGAATCAGTTCTTTAAGTCATCGAGAGAAAAATAATCCGTTAACGGAGAATGTTGGCGTTGTATGATTCATGAGCTGTATACCGCCATCGACATGATCAAGCGTGTAAAAATACAGCGATTGTGTTGGCTGTTTAATGTTGTGCGAATATAATAAACCGATGGAGGACAAAAAGTCTTCGATGACGGACTCGACGTGCAGAAAAAGGTGACTAAAATTCCGTTGGAAGGAACAGGTTTCTGAGAGACCATCAATACTTAATGTGACGAATTGGAGAAGCAGCGCAGCAATCGCGGAAATTATTTTTTTCGTGACACGTAGTAGATAAAAATGCCCAGAAAAATAGCTTTTCAAAGTAGATTCTTAAATTTTATTTAAGCTTGTTTTCAAATAAAATAAAGATTGTTATGATGTCATAGTCTTATCGAACATGAATACAACATCGTTTTCAAAAAAAAAAAAAAATTTTTTAAAGATATGTCGCCACAACGATATAATTTGAATTGTCGTAATCTATGTCATTATAACTATTTACACTAATATCGATTTTAACACATTATGTAATTTGCTGGATATAAAAATTTTAATGCTTCTTCTTCAACCAAAAACATGATCTAAAAATTTGAATTCTGGTTTGATGGTTTGATTGCCTAATTTATTTAAATTTTTGCACCACCCTCTTATATCGGTGGCAATAAAGAGTGTGCACTGTAACTAAATTGGTAAAATAAAACCAAAATTAAAATTAAACTGTAATTACTCTATGAAATGAAATTTGGCTGTTTCGTAATAACTCGTATTGTAAAATACCTTTCCTTTAAGCAGACAGACCGTGTATTATATCTGCCTTGAACAGACCTTAAATATCTAAATCCATCCAAATGCCAAATCGCTTGTGAAGTTTTAATTAATGGGCGTCTTTTTCACAAATGACATTCGAAGTCATGGCTCATACTCATGAAGGAAATGAGCTTCATGCGACAGAGACAAAAAGAAAAGCCGACAAAAAATGGTTGATGACTGAACTGACATCAAACCCTTTTCAGGCGGTAATAAACGAATTAAAAAACGCTCTGACACCACAAATGATTACAACAAATATGGGGGAAGGGTGCCTGAATACACCCACCCGTCTTCGCACAACGGAAAGTGTGTAGTAGTCGTAGTTGGTCGGTGGTATTTTACAGATAAGGCCCTGGGGAACGCAGAGGAGGAGAAATGTCACAATAATAATGAGTGCAACTAAAAATATGAAATACGTACAAGTGGAATCACCAGTCAAAAAAAAAAAAAAAACAGAGCAGAGGGAGTGAATGGTTGGCACGAGATTAACACTCTTTTTTTATTGGCATTATAATTCTCGAGGCAGGTGGTCGGTCGTTCGGGAATGCATAAAGCGTTTGGTTTAATAATCTGCCTCCTGCCACTTCCTTTTCTATCTTTAGCTATCTATCACAACATTCTGGACTCCCTTCCGGCTTTTGAGCAAACCACATAATCATTGTTATAAATATGAATTAACTTTTAAATTTACGATACGTTCGTGGAAGGGGTCCATTTTTGGTTGTCTTTAATAACGGGAGGATGAGATCCTCAGCTGGAGAAGGAAGTTGGAAAAAGGATTTGCCAATGCCAAAGAATGTCTATGAGAATAGCACCAACACGCCAATACGCACACACACACACACACACTAACATACACTCAAACGCACAACATTTAGATGATAAAAAGGATATTTTTTATGTCCCTTTTGGTTCTTATCTTTACCAAAACACACGTATTAAACCCGAACTGGTCGTAAGTTTAATCATCATTGACAAAAAAGTAAAACGAAATGAATGAACGGCGCTCAGTGGCTACAGGACAAAAAAAGGGTTACGTACGAACGTTAACCCTTTTCACGCAATGCATTTTATGAGTGTTATAACATTGATATTGATTTCTTGGTTTCTTTTTCTTGGAAAATTGGTCAATAACATGAACGAGGAAAAGGGTAGAGTTTGAATATTGCCATATGCATGAAGATCCTTACACATAAGTATATACATATATGTATATGTGCACGATAATGTGTAGGTGTAATGTGTATTCGTACATACCTCTGCTATCTACTGTCATGTCTTCGGTCGGATCGGAACAGTCACCTTGAAAGAGAAAAGAAAATGGAGTTTTAATAAAAAATTACACATCCCAGCACTAAAAAAGTTTTGAATGCAGGATAAGCAATATTCTAGAAAATTTCACATTTTAATTAAGTTAATATCAGCACTGGAAAGTAAATGTTGGTAAATGGTATCAAAGTTACAAATTTCATGATTTTCAACACATAACATATTCTATTAAAAAAGTACCAGGAATTGATCATTTGCATAGCTCACTTACAGACATTGTCAGAATTTTATTTGTCGCTAAATTGGCACAACTTTTCCCTACACTAACGCAGAGCGATCTGTCATTTCATTTGTTTGCACTGTTCTGTATTGTCGGTTTATTTCAATATAAAGTTCTACAATTTTTACAAAGGATAAGAATATAGAACAGAAGACCGTACTAAAAATAATTCATAAGAGTGCGGTCAAAAGCGGTCGATGTGTGGTGGAAACTGAAGATAAAAATGATATCATTTCCTTGATAACTGAAAGACGCTGAACCTGCATTGTTCCCAGTATGAATAGCGTTACCGCCTCTTAAGTTCGGAGTTTTTTTTTCAAAAACTTAGTTGCGTAAAGGTCGCTGCGAGTCAATTCCGACACCACATTCATCAAACGCATTATAACTGATGATGAGACATGGGTTTATTACCTAGCAACAAAACTGAAAATCATTAAAAAAGAATAACATTTTCATCACTTCCAATAGCGTAATATACGCATATTTTTGTTATTTCCAAAGAAGCATTCTTATACTATTTCCAAGTCTAAACAAACTCGGTAGTTCTTATTAAATTGAATTACACTTAAATACTATTAATTTGTTTGGATTCAACTGCACCATAAAAAACTGCTTCCTTCCTTGCTCCAAAAGTTACGGTGGCGCCTTCCGTCTGAGCTGAAATCGAATAATTCACATCAAAGTTGATCAAAAGTCAAGTTAATGTTAGCCGTAATGTGCGCTCGGAATTCTTGCCAGAAGGCCAGATGGTTAATAAGGAATGTTTTTTGGGCGTTATGCAGCGTTTGTAAGAGCAAATTCGTCAGAGAAGCGCAGAATTGTATGAATGGATTTTGTACCACGTTGACGCACCATTTCACAAAACTATCATTGCGAATTAATATCCAGCCAAAAACTCCTCTAATGTTATTAAGCAATCATCGCATTCACTTGATATGACACAGGTTGACTTTTTTTCTCCCTCAAAATCTTAAATTAGCACCTCGAGACTTCCGCTATCATTGGATAGAAGAATTGAAGTATTTTCCGAAAAGTGCCTTTGAAATGTTTTGATAACTGGATTATTTGTTAGCATAAATGTACTATTTCGGACGTGATCTTTGGCGATGATTTGGCGATTCCACAAATTTGGATAAATAATAAATGTTTTGTGCTTTGACCAACCAATTCTCGGTACCTTCTTTTAAAAAGTATGTGTAAATTTCTGGTCGTCGTAAAAATGTATGTCAATCACAGAGATCGCAATTTTTAAGCCAGATAACTGAAATTTGGTAGAAATATATCTCACATTCAAATCCAACTACAGT
The DNA here is from genome assembly GCA_019455685.1 of Philornis downsi. Lineage (NCBI taxonomy): Eukaryota > Metazoa > Arthropoda > Insecta > Diptera > Muscidae > Philornis > Philornis downsi. The sequence goes on along the minus strand of JAHXMU010027023.1, from coordinate 31,347 downwards.
TTAAAATTTCGCAAATTTGGTCAAATAGGAAAAAATTTGACAACACAGAAACCGAATTGAACGTTTGAGAAATGGTAATTTTTCGGAATTTTTCCAAAAACGGTTAATGTACGATAAAATTGCATGAACACTTGATAGAACCATTCCAACTTATATATCTTTTAAGAAACCGCCCTAATTGTGAGCGTTATCATTGAAAAATACTAACAAATACGAATTTTCAGTGGAAAATGGGCCAAGTCGATATATAATGTATGATAAGAGATAGTTTTTGACACGCCCACTTATCTATTGATACGTCGTTGCAATGTTCTCTGCACTCTGCACCGCAAGTAGTAGAAGCGGGTTAAATCGGAAAACTATCAATAGTAGGGCTGAATCCATCTTAGGAATAATGGGCGCCTTCACAGTTTTTTTAAACAATTTTACTATTTATTGCAGCTTCCAGCTTACAAACTCTTTTAGGGAATAATTTGACAAAAGTGTTTGTAACCACTATAGCGGTGTCAGTCTGTTACCCAACACTTATAAGATTTTAAAGCCTTTTCTATCTGACCTGGTTGGATGAAATTAGTGCACTTTTAGACTTGGTAAATCTACAGCTGACAAGATATTCAAGATAATCTTAGAGAAGAATCTATAAAAATAAATCGACACATATTAGGAAAGCTGCAGTAAACAGTCAACAAAAGCTATATGTTACTGGCGTATGCTAATGATATAGCCATCATTTGCAAAAAACTGCAAGATGTTACTGCAACCTTTTCAACAATTGAAAAGGAATTCGCAAAAGTGAAATACGTGAACGTATAAATTTGGCGTGGTAGATAAATTCATCTGCTTCAACACCGCTGTCAATAAAACAAACAAGCCCTCTTTCGACAAATAAGACACCTACTGTGTTATTATTTTCTACGTGCGGGCTGTAATAAAAATAAACAAGAAAAGTGAGTAATACATTTTATCAAAAAAGTAGTAGTAGTAACACTAAATATTTATCATACTCTAGCTGACATTGTTTTGCCTTTAAAATGTTAATGTGGTAAAAAAATTAATTGCAAAAATCTCATCTCCAACGCCATCTATCACTCCAAATAAAACCTTTTAAACCTTCTGGAATACTCTACCAATAATTTAAGAACAAAATGAGCCAAATCGGTCCAACCGTTCTCCAGCTTAAGCGAGACTAACGCACAGCAATTGATATATATATATATATATTTTCTTTTATGTCTTCTATTGACCGAAAACGGATGTCTTAAAGTGATAATTTGGAAAAAGAAAACATCATCCGAAGCCATATCAGGTAAATTCGAGTTTTGGTGATAAATTCGCAATTCACAATGATAGCCTTGTGAGATGGTGGTGTTATTGTGATGCAAAATCCATGAGTTTTTTTCCACAAATCTGGCGTGATTCGACTGATTTGTCCTCTCAATCCGCCTAATATTGAAGGATTCAAAGGACATAGTCAACATGACCTTTGGCGTTTTTATTCCTATTTTTATCAGTTGTAAGGCACCACACTGAAACTAGCTGCATATCACATCACCAGTTGTAATGTATTTTATGAAAGTGTGGGTTGGAATTGTCTCGTTTTTCACGATCTTTACGCGATCGAATTTTTGAAGAAAATTCTGTTCTTTGGAATTAGTCGAGCGGCAAAACGTTTCATATCCAAACAAGCATGTAAAAAGCACTGAAGTTTCTGTCATCATTTCATTCACTTTATCGATGTTAACTTCAGTTGATGACACTAGTTGCCGACTAGGTCGAGTCAAATCTCTTATCAAATCTCAACCGCTTTTGAATGCACTATGCAACCACCTTTATGCACGTGTTTTTGAGCCTCCTGTAACACTTTATGTGTTGAAATTCCATTCGCAATACTAAATTTTATAGAAATTCTTTATCCACTATTTTTATCCATTGTAAAAATCGCAAAACATACTTGAGATGAAGTGACAAAATCAAACATTGTAAACAAATTAAATGACAGATCAAGAACAGGGAACAGATGTGCTAATTAAGCGACTTAAAGAAATTTAGCAATCCCTTTGAATGGACTTTTTAAATGATCAATTGACGCTACCTTTTTCACGGAATGTAAATGTTACCTGTTCATATGATAAATTCAGGGCGCCAGTTATTTCTTCAAACTCATGAAATTAAAAAATTTCACAGTTTGTGGGTTAATTATTTGATTTTTTGCAAGGCGAGTCCAAAACGGCCGATCTCTACACTTTGTAAAATCATTCAGTTCTCTGTTTAACTTTTACACTTTATAATAAACGGGGAAATAGGCAATATAAACATTGTTTACGAAGGCGGTCCCAAAACTAGCCGACCTGACGTATAGATGGTGTCAGTAGTTTAAAAAAATATTTTGGTAAAAAGTGGCAACTTTATAAAACATATTTTTTAAGTTTCATGGCGCCACGTTGTTTAGTGTTTTTATTTGAGCCATCAAAAATACACGATCTCGATGAATTTGTAAACATGAAAAAAATTGGTAATTCAATATTTCCATTTGAAAGATCTCAGTCCAACCAATATTAAAGCCTAACTAGATTCTACTCTTGCAGAATTTAAACGAGACCGTACGAACTGCCAAGACGAACACCGAAGTAGTCGACCAATTAGGGTGTGCACGCCAGACACGGTCAAGAAAATCCAGAAAATGCTATTGGATGATCGTCAGTTGAAGGTGCGAGAGCTAGCTGAAATGATAGGCATTTGAAAAAGTGCTATACATCGTATATTGACCGAAGATTTGAAGATGAGAGAGCTGTGCGCAAGATGGATGTCGCGCTTGCTTTCTATTGAAAGCAAAAACAGCGTCGTAAAGATGTTTCAGTGTTTGGCAATGTTTCATCGCAATAATATAACCATTAATGAGATTTGGGTTCACCACTTTCCAGCTGAGACAAAGGAACAATCAAAGCAGTGGACTGGAATGGGGGAATCGTGTCCAAAGAATTCGAAGACGGTTCCATCCGCAGGCAGGAATTATTTTTAGTAATTATCTTCAGAAAGGAAAAACCATCAATGGAGAATATTATGCTAATTCATTGCAGCAATTAGGTGATGAAATAATGGGAAAAGGCTGCATTTGATGAAAAAGAAAGTGTTGTTTCATCAAAAAATGGTTCTGTGGTAAAAGATTTGCCAACAATGAAGAGGTGGAGTCTGTGGTTGATGGCTATTTTAAGGAGTTTGGCAGTTCTTGCTATGAACAGGGTATAGAAGCTATTGAATATCGCTGGGAAAAGTGTATCAAGCTAACCGGAGATTATGTTGACAAATAAAGAAAAATTTTCCCAACTTCTTTGTTAGGTCGTCTAGGTTTGGGACGGCCCTCGTAGTTTGGAAAAGCACATCATGCATGTGTTTAAATGCTTCTAAATTTAATGCATTTTGTTTTTACTGGTCTAGGACTTTAAGGACATCAACGTCTACACTTCACATTTGACAATTGAATCATTTACTTTGGGAAATTGTCTATCCATTGAACCGGATGTCAACAGCCATAGCCGGCAACATCTCAAGAGCCCATCACTACCACGACACAAAAATTATCAGATAAATATCGAAATGAATGTCAAGATGTTACAAATCTCAACACCAACTGAATATGCATCCCACTTGTTGTAGTAAAAGTGCGTACGAGTGATTGTACAACTAAATGTTAACATATGAATATGGATAATTCCATTACGTTTGCACATTCGCATGTTGTGTATAGATATGAGCACATATATATACATACATATATATATATATATATATATATATGAAAACACTTGGTATCATTAAATTGTCCCAAGTAAAACAATGTTAATGGTGTTTTACGTTTTGTATGATTATCACTGCCAATAGCAGCAGCAGCAGCCGCCACGCTAACAACAACGGAACCGACAGAAAAATATCAAAAAAAAAAGGAGTACAAAAACAGCGAAAGTATCTTTAAAATGCGATCAACATATTATCAACATCATTATCATCATCATCGCCATCATCATCATCATAAATACAGACATACAGTTTTCATTCCTTTACAAGTGGGCTCCTTTTAGAGTTTATTTTCTGTTTTTGGGACTACTTTTTCAAGATTCATTTTTGACCAGTGTTACTGAGTGTAAGCGAGTACGTATTTCTCTGTTCATAATCACTGTCCAACTCGCATTTCAGTTATTTTCATTTTTATTTCATTTGCTTTGTTTCATTTCTCATATTGCCCTGTATGCAGCAGCGAGCGAGTACTTGTGAACCGACTAGTAGATGATACAAACTTATAGGCGGCGTGCGACGAGTGTGAGTGAGTACATGTTGGTTGGATCTGGATATGGCACTGGGACCTGGGGATGGATATCTGAATCTGAATGTGCAGTTGTGTGTTTGTTAGTTTTGATGATTATATTTTACTGATATGACCACTTCAAGGAATTATAATAACAATAATAACAACAATCCGCAGAATTCCTTTTATTATATTTTTCTCGGTTTGTTTTTAGATTTTAGATATCACAAAAAAAAAAAAAAAACGAAAAAAGACCAGCAAAACACACCAAGACGAATACCAAGTATAAAATATCATCATCGCGCCGATGATGATGAACACAGGCGGACAGAGGGCCCGTGTTGTTGTGATAATGTTGACTATGATGATGACTGCGATGGCAACAGCGACAACGTTGGTGATGGTCTTTTACATACAATTCTGAGTCAGCCGGTAGTTGAAGTTTTACTTTCTTATACATATGAGAGAACTGGCGATTGTGGTGGTATTGTCGTCGTTGTTGTTGTTGTGTATTTTTATAAATGAATGTATCCGAAAAAATACAGATAGTCAGTGGTAAGAATTCCTTTGCATTTTGGCGTTTTCATACGGTGAATCATAGCACTAAAGTTCTGAAATTAACGAAACTTTGTAATGTAAAAGTAAAACAGAGCAAAACTCGTAAGCCACTCGTAATGCCACAGAAAAAGTTACACGTAGGTTGGTTTAAGTTGCGGTTTGAAAATTAAGTGAGAATCTACAGACAAACATTTGCGAGGATCCAATAAATGCTGTGAAACGAGGGACTCAAATCAAGATTTGAAAATAAAGCGAAAGATAACTAAAAAAAAAACATTTTTTACAAAACGAGAGTCCTGCTCTTACCGGACTCTATTCTACTGTTGAATTTTTTCTTCGAGAGGGCATTCTCACCAAAAAGGCTTGCAGGTCAGCTAGGTCAAAGTTTACATGCACATAATAATGGAATGCATTTCAATGTCGTAGATGGCATGTGAACTGTTCAATAAAAATATGCAGGTGTGCCAGAAACGGTTTTCTTCCACAAATATATATTGGATTTGCTCATTCTTCCATTAAAAATTCGAAATGATTTACAATTATTTGAATAACCACATCCTTAATTGGGGTATCAGTACATTACAATTACAATTACAATTACATAAGTAGTATTTAATCAACCCATAAACGTCGCAAATCTTAGGAAAACTCGAAAAAGGTATTCTCCAGAAATTTCGATTTAGCTCTTCTGTGAGCAAACTTTCTCTTTCCTTTGAAAATTGATATTTTTTGTGATTTTCCTTTTCTTAAAGGAATATCGTAGTTTTTAATTAATGAATAAATAGAGCAGTTGTTGAAAGCTCATTGTTTCAAAGCTGAATTTAGTCCTTGTACCGGCAAGTTTTTTTTCTACTGGACTGATTTTGTCCACCCGATATACTACCAATCCATTGTCAGATAAGTGGGTGTAGCGGAGATGTCTTTTTATCACACATTTATGTCAAATTGTCCATTTTCCATGGAAAACGAGTATTTTACAGAATTTTTCTCGCAACTAGATTGTATTATTAAAAATACATGAGTTTGGAATGCCTTTTTCCAGTTTCTACATAATGTCACTGTTTATTGATTTCGCATCACGAATAAATAGCACGATTTTTTAAAAAAATCATGAAAAGTCAGCATTTTGCAAGGCGTGCACGGATAATTATTTTCCTACTCGTCCGATTCTGCCCCATTTCACATTTAAACTGCCTGTGAATATGAGACACTTTTAAATCATATTTCATCTTCCCAGCTTGAGGGGCACACGGACGGAGCATAGATAAACTTACAAGGGTGTCCTAACAAAGAGGACACAAAAAAATTGGGAAAAATGTCCTTTATTTTTCAACATGGTCTCCTTTCAGCTCGATACGCTTTTCCAGCTATACCCAATAGCTTCTATACCCTCTTTATAGTAGGAACTGTCAAACTCCTTAAAATTGTCATCAGCTATTAACTCCACCTCTTCATTGTTGACAAATCTTTTACCACCGAACCATTTTTTCAAGTTTGGAAATAGAAAAACCTGCGAAAAAGGTAAATCAAAAAGATTTTTACGACGGTTCCTTAAGCATTATATGACTTGTCGCGATTCTTTCCAGTATGTATCCAATACCACTGTATATTGTTTTTAATTAATGAATAAATGTTAATTTTTTTTTTTTTTTGAAGATTTCAAATAATGGTCATTTTTCTAGTCAGTCCTTTTAGTCCTTGTAAGGGCAAGTTTTTCTTATAATACTTTAGCGATTTTGCGCAATTTCGGACTTAACTATGCCATGAATAGGTAGTATTTTTATGCCAAATTTCAGGTCCCCAAAGCAAGCGCAGCGACATCTATCGTGCTTCCAATAAACATGCGAACGGAAGGACGACATGCGGAATAACAGAAAGAAAATACTAACTGCTATACCTATTATAGTTATGGATACGAAAATTATAATCGTAATTAGATTTGAAAACTGAAAAAAAAAGATGAGAATGGAATCACGGTGTTTTCTTCAACTGTATTTCGTTATACGGATAATCCACTGGTGATGTTGCTTTAGTACGCTCAACGGTTGTGACTCCCTTGATTCAAATAACTATAATACCTGTTTATCGCATTTTGATGGAATCTTTTTAACTCATCATTATGCAATTTTGCTTTAAAACACAATTTTGCTTTAACAAGTTCGTCAAACTTGTTTTGCTCGATTTCTGGAAGAGTTTAATCGAAATTGAAAACTTCCCAAAATTATACTTAATTATTTCATCTGAACAAAATACAAGGTGCCGCACCAATAGCACTACAGTAAAAAATTCAAATAACTTTTTTTTAATCAATGTATTTCATTCGCTTTTTGATTACATAGAAAATTCATTTTTATTTTATATAACTAATTGATTTTGAGGATGGTAAACCGTAAATGACCTCCAGGCTCATTCAGACACTTGATCAGAAAATTATTCATTGCGGTCTGAAGGATTGAAGCCGGGATTGCCTCAATTATTTTTTTAACGGAATGCTTCAATTCAGTCAGATTCCTTGGTTTCGTTTTGTACTCGTATATCTCTTGTTTGACATAACCCCATAAAAAAGCCAGGTGCAGTCAGGTCAGCTGATCTTGGGTGTCAGCGTAAAGTGGAGTTTCTGGAATTTGAATTTGTTTGAGAACTTTCGTTGGAACTCTGCCATAACCGGTCTGGCTGTGCACAGTAGCTCCGTCCTGCTGGAACCAAATGCTATTGAAACGGATACGTCTTCGGCGCAGTTTTGGGTAAAGAAAACTCCTTCAACATCTGTAAATAACGGTCCCATTGACAGTGTACTTTTCAAAATCTAACAAAATTTATTTGAAAATAATTTTGCCTGAGCGAAATATTTGGTGTTTGCAAAACAGAAACAGTCTTACATTGCAATCCATACGGAGTTTAGGGTTGATTTGGTTCTGGAAAACGATGCTTTTTAAGCCCACTCGTACCGTGATTTTATTTTGAATCATTGGCCAAAGTTTGTATAGATATTTTATAAGAAACCGATTTGTTTGACATAAAATAATCATTTTATTAAAAAAAAAAATACTTTTATGCTTGCTCTATAGATACCTGTTTCGGCCGATGTGACGAAGGCTTTGCCAGTGCTCAAATGTAGTTCATTATGTGGCATTCACTTCGCGTCGCGTGACAATTTGAGTAGAATTTCTATTACACAATTCCACCGCCTTTTTTGGCATTTACCAACATTTTAATTATTTACAAAAATTTCGGACTGACTCGCTATCGTGTGATATTTGCTTTAAGAATTTTAAAGAATGACTTATTTTACCACATTTGAAAATCAAAATTACACGTATTCGACGACTACATCAAAAGTTTGCATGTGCTAACATGGGCGAACAATAAAATATTCTCAAAAACAGGAACCGGCATCAAAACAAAACTAATTCCGAAAATAATTTTTATTTGTTTCAGTTTCTGACATTTGAATCTAAGTTAAACACAATTTTATTCTGATTCCGAGCATCGAAATAAAATTGTATTAAATTTTGTTCCCGTTTCATACATCCAAAACGAAGGTACGAAAAATGTTGGTTTTGATTTTGATTTATACATTCAAAACAAAGTTGGAATAGAATTTTGAGCAGACTTTTTCTGTCAAAAAAACGAAATTACACCAGTTCAGCTTCTCGAATGAAAACACCGGTTTCATTATACTTTGAAAGTGAAATCGAGTGAATGTAGGTTTCTAGTTTCGTTTCAGTAAGCAGCCGTGTGAAGTAAGTGGCTGTTTTGAAACCGATCTATAAACGATTTTCTAATTTACATTTTAATAATAATTTACAATATCAAAACTGAAATTGTATTCCAATAGCTTTCATATATGTTGAGATAACCAGACAGAATTATTGATTTTATATCTAAAAATGCGTTTGTTTTCAGACTCATAGTAAGTCAATAACTTTATTTTTGATAACTTCGAATTTATAAAGACCCTCAAGACACCTCTTTATTTGTTGAAATCTACGATTTGTAGATGGTGGTTTCAAAACCGCCGGTTTGGCAAGGCTGATAGCTGGTAAATATCTGTCATCTGAAAGGTTATTTATTTAGCGAAAGGTTTGCCATTTACGAATATAATCGTTTAACAATCGAAGAATGTGTAAAAATAGTTAAAACTTACTACAAAACTGGTGTTTCAAACGTACAAAATTTTCTTCAGCGAGAAAGCTTATTTTTCACTTGGTGGTTACATCAACAAGCAAAATTGTCAAAATTGTTGTATGGGACTCGGAGAACCCATTAATGGTCTTTTTTCGAAAAAGACGACGGAAGAACCTCAAAAGGATCCACTGCTGCAGCCAATGCGGAGGTGGTCATTTAAATGACATGGAAGCTCTACATTTCTGAGCTACAGTTTTATGTGGCGATTTTTGCAAGAATTGTGAAAACCACATAAAGGATATGTGGCTTGAGCGATATGTGTGTTAATCCAGTAGGAACTTCCAAAGATTGAATCATATTCCGATTTCCAGATGAGCAACTTGTTTGTTAACCTAGCCGTCGAAGTAATAACGTCTGCCAAAATAACATTCTCGTACGATTAAAAAATATATTTTTATTTGGACTACCCATTAGTTAGGAAATGAAATTAAATTTGCGAGATGTGATTCTGAAAACATCAATTGTTCTTCTCATGTTGAATGATTTAGTAGCATACAAAGCAATAAAACTCAACTGCATCACAGGAAACTAAAAACAAAAGGATTTTAATTTAACTGGTGGGGCATTCGCCATTCTATTATTACATTTTAATTCCTAACAGGAGCAACTTTCTAATACAATTACTTTGGCATCAGCCCTCGATATCCCACATACACTTCATTTTAACTCATTTGCAACTTCGTGTATCCTGTCGTAGGTACCTCTACACCCATACGTGAACACACTTACTCACTGTCTTTCTCTCCTACATGTAATCTGTATGTTTTGGCATGATTCAGTTTTCAACAGATAATACAAATAGATATGTTGAACCTCAGTGCGCTTCTCTAACAATCTGGCGGTTTAGTGTTGCATATAGTTAAGTGCGGCGGCGTCTTTATTGCTGCTGTTGTTGCTGTGTTTAATGGTCTAGCGTGGCATGTGTTTGTTTCAGCTTTCCATTTACATATAATCACCACTACGGCTGAACATGCAGGTAGTTGGTATCCTTTGAATGGGCATCAGTTTATTACCAGAGTCGTTTGAAATTTTTGCGTTCTTTCTCTCACTCTGTTGCGTGGTAATTAAAAAAAATACAAAATTTGGAAAATTATGTTTTTAAATGAAATTTAATTTAAATTTAATTAGTTTGTTAACTGATAAAGCGTTGTGCGAATGGTAAATGGATTTTATTTTGATACACAAACTAATGGAAATGGAAAATAGATAGTACACCTATTTTGGTGGCGAGGAGTAAAGTTTACTCCAATTAAATTGAAGTGGGGAAAAATACGCAATCATTTGTCATTTGTAATTATACTCGTACGTTTTTCTGTCGAAGGGGAAGTGTGGGTAGGCGGGTGTTTCCTAGGATGCTTTGTACCGCCTACCCCTAGAACGCAGGCCTCTCTACCTGATCCTGTAATTAAGCAGGCAAAGGGTATGATGCTTGCGAAGAAAAACAAAGTAGTGTGGCCTTGTGCCAGGCGCCCTAGGAATAGGTGGATTATGTCTTGGGATTCACCTATAATATGTTTCAAACTGATCTTGGACCTCGTTTTTCGAAAACCAAGTAAAGGGGAGATTCATATAAAAACAAGACACATCCTGGCAACAGGTGCGACATAGAGAAGCCATCGGGAGGTATCAGAAGATTTATCTTTTCCGTAAATATAGTTGTATGACCAGAGAGATCTGGTTAATGAACTATGATAGGAGCATGGTGTACTTGCTTTTCGCTGTGTTGATATTCTCTCCTCGGACATTGAAAATCTATGCCGTATTATTATGGATTACCAGTTCCATGCGAGGTATGATAAAGCAAAACTGGAGTAGCTTGTCTGCGAAACCCAGACCAGAGGGCTTTTCTCTTCTGGTAGCACGGGTGACCAGGAGCCCAAGGAACGTTGTTCCTCGCTGGTCAGTTGGTGTTGGACCCCTGGTGGGAGATCGTGCTGGCTGTGGTTACCCGAACAAGTGTTTTCAGTGCTTTTGTGTTGCTCAGGTGTCAGTGAGCGAACGCATTAGCTTAAAGAACACTGTTCATTCTATCCGAGGTTTTGGCTGGATAACTCAACTCCTACCCGGGAGGTAGTTTCACTTCATACCAAGTGGGCTACAAAGGTACTTTGGACGAGTGGGGGAGTAGGATCTGAGGAAGTTTTCCAAAGGACCTACTTCCAATCTCTGGCAGTCTAGCTAATCCTTCGGGATTAGTGTGAGTACCCCAAAGGGGCGCTTGCCGTCGCTAGAAGAAAGAAAGAACACATAACCAAGAAAGAAAAGCATATGATTAGAAAACGGCACCATGTGTGGTGGCACACCTTGGGTAAGGCTTTCACAGCGAGACTCAAGTAAAACCTTCACATAATGTTAATGTCGAAGGGGAAGTGGGTAGGCGGGTGTTTCCTAGGGTGCTTTGTACCGCTTACCCCTAAAACGCAAGCCTCTCTACCCGATCCTGTAATTAAGCAGGCAAAGGGTGTGATGCTCGCGTACAAAAACAAAGTAATGTGACCTTGTGCCAGGCGCCCTAGGTGCGGTTATAGAGAAGTCGTCGGGAGATATACGGCCAGAGAGATCTGGTTAATAGACTATGATTGGAGCACGGCATGCTTTGCTGTGTAATTTCTTTCCTCGGACATTGAAAATCTATGCCGTAGATTATGGATTACCAGTTCCAAAAATATAAAAATAAGTGTGCAGGAGCCACAGGGTGACAGATCATCTTGAAAAAAACCTCACGTAGTAATAAAAAGAAGGAATTAATGTGGATTTGTCGACTCTGTAAACACTTCTTAAAGACAATGTTGAGAACTTTGTACCTCATAATGACTCCCGTTTGAATATTTTAATTTTTACATTTTTTACAAGATGTCCTGTATGTGGGTCCTCATATTGGGTATTCGAACTCCGACTTTCTTAACATGCCTAAATTAAAAACAATTTTATAACTTATGTATCCAGCAAAAAAACAACAATTGCTAATATTTCTCCGAGGATCACTTTTAAATAAATTCCAAAAATTGTTGATTCGAAAACGGTTCCTTGAATGCAAAAAATTTACCACTACATTGACGTTGCTTTAAATAACTTAGGCGGGTGTCGAACAATTTCAGCGAAAAGGAAACCAACCAATTCTTGGAGCCCAGAAGTGGTCTAAATTTACTACGGCACCAATAAACTTACCATGTGCTGGAAAGATGTTATTCTTTTACGCCGACTTTGCACTACTTATAAGCAATGCTCACAAAGTGCTCATTGTGTAATTGAAATGTTATCTTATAATAAATATGTGAGAAACTAGGCTCAGTTCACAAGAAAATATTTGAAAAGTTCAAAATAATTAGGCATATCTCAACATCCATGGAAATTCTTCAAAACAACTTCTATATATAGAGATAAAAACTTCTCACGTTCAATGAATCTTTTTAGAATCATATATATTTGGAAGCAATAAAATAGTGATGTTACGACAAGTACATTCCGAAAAAAAATGTCCGGAAATTGATCATTTAAATATCCCTCTAGAACGGAATGTCACATTTCTTTTTGTCCCTATGTTGGCATAACTGTCATTTAATGCTCAATTTTATCAGTCCGTCTCAGACGTGTTTTCCCGATTTTTACAATGGAGTTTGTTTAAAATTTTGTCTTGCAAAAAAAAAATTCGTGTGCCGAATTGCTGAAAATTTTACATAACTATTATATTGAATCGACTTTATCTAAACAAGTGCATATGAGTGGTACAGTGCATCTAAACGATATGTGATGGAAGATTTGCCTCGCCCTGGTCGGGCACGATTTCAACTGAAGGCAACATTCATGAAGCAAATAGAACGGTGACTGAAAATCGCGATTCAAGTTTAAGAGAGATAGCAACTGAGCTTTTAGTGCCTCACGAAACAATATGTACCATTTTACACTCAATTGGTTGGCGCAAGGCTCTTCAATGTAAAACGAATGTAAGGCAATTCTTTTCGCGACGACCCTTGATTGGAACTGGCTACTAGCATAGGATAGCAAGAGAAGCAAAGTAGAAATGCAGCTAGGCATAATAATGCTAGTTTCAAAGTAATAATTTCAATGAGTATTAAATGATCGGTTAAGAACTGTTTTAAAGAAATATTACTATCAATGGGGATAGGTTGGGAAAGGTCATATATATGGCCATACTATAATCGAATTGGATGTAAAATGCGGCATAAAAAACATTTTCTTTAAAAACTGAAGCTCATAAAAGTTGTGGAAAGCATGCTAGAAGGAATCAATTCCGACATCACATTCATTAAACGTATTATATTCATTAAACGTATGATGACTCGTAGTCGTAACTAGTCGACAAACTTCGAAATAGATGTTTCCGATTGAGCAGAAACTAAAAAAAAGAAATTCAATTAATGATCAGGTAAAGCACTTCCCTCTACGCGAATATAAAACTGATCACATACAAGTCACTTCAGTTGCACTAACTGGATTAAACATAATAGTTTATTCCATATGCTGCCCTCCAAAATATGTTATAAGCGAATACCAGTTTTCACACTTTTTCTCTACTCTTAGTGACAAGTTTATAGCAGCTGGAGACTACAATGCTAAACATACCTTCTGGGGGTCTAGACTCGTCAACCCCAGGAGCAGGCAATTGCTGAATGCTATATCAAGTTCAAGCCTAAAAGTTTTGTCTGGAGGTGAACCAACATACTGGACCACGGATCTCAATAAAACCCCCGATCTCATAGATTGTGCAGTTATGAAGAGCATAACAAGAGAACCCATCATCGTTACTCCTTCCCTCGACCTCTCATCAGACCACTCCCCCACAATTCTCACAGTATTTAACATTCCCTTGAATCCGGAAATCTCTTACCATTTTCCAAACAGGCATACAAATTGGTTGAGATACAAGATGTACATAAGCTCTCATCTGTGGCAAAACTTTTCTCTCAAAACACCAGATGAAATTCAGTCTGCCATCAACGTCCTCGCTACCACAATGACAACTGCCGCAAACTTGGCAACTCCGCACAAGGTCTACGCTAAAACAAAAAATGGCTCCTCATATCATATTGAATCCCTAATCAAAGAGAAAAAGAAAGCGAGAAGACAATGGCAAAAGCACAGATCTCCCTACCTCAAATCTCGTCTCGACCAGTGCAAGTCAAAACTGAGGTCAACTCTGGATGAAAAAAAAGAAATCTCCGAAGCCCGCTACTTATCTCGTCTAGGAGCCACACAAAAAACTGACTATAGCCTGTACAAGGCCATTGTAGTAAAATCGAAAGACTCTGTTTCAACTCAAAGAAAAGTTTCAGCAGGAGTTCCGCAGGGCAGTATACTAGGCCCTATACTATATACCATCTACACCTCTGACATGCCTCTTCATTCCCTAATTCAAACCTCAACTTTCGCTGATGACACTGCATTCGGGAGCACTAGCACTTGCCCATTAATGGCTTCTAGACAACTGCAGTCTCATATACACACATTAGAATCTTGGCTCGAAAAGTGGAAGATAAAAGTAAATGCCACTAAGAGTGTACAGGTTACATTCTCTCTTAGACAGAACAATTGCCCAGCCCTCACTATTCACGGTAGTTCCGTTCACCCGTTCATAACCATGTCAAATATTTGGGTATTCACCTTGACCGACGTCTCACCTGGAAAAATCACATTGACTCAAAAATCATACAATTGAAATTAAAAATGGCTCAACTCCACTGGCTTATTGGCTTCCAGTCTACTCTCAGTTTGGAAAATAAAACCACCATCTACAAAACTACATATATTGAAGCCAGTATGGACATACGGCATCCAGTTGTGGGGAACGGCATCGGCTTCTAATATAAATAAGCTACAGAGAAGACAATCAAGAATACTGCGCCAAATTTGTGGTGCCCCATGGTATATTAGGAATGATAACATGCACAAGGATTTAAACATTCCTTACATTTCCGAGGAAATCAGAAAATTAAGCAGGTCATATGTATCGAAGTTGTCCTCCCACTCTAACCCACTCGCTCAAAACCTTCAACATTTTCCCGGTCATATACGGCTAAGAAGAAAGGACACGCTAGACTTGGTCCGGTGATAAACAGTTCGGCTGGCCAAAAACAAGATCAGGCAATGGCAGGTTACTTTAGTTTAAGATAGGATTAAGATTTGAATACACATTGTAAATTTCGAAAGAAAGATCCAATAAAGAAAATGAATGGAAAAAAAAGAACTCAAATTACCACTGCAGTCGATAGAAAACATAAAAGAGAATTCGCGGCAAGAAACGGCAAGTCTTTTCCCGAAAATGCGCTTGAAAAATTTTTTGATAATTCTTCGGCATAAATGTATTATTTTGGATGGGATTCACTTTAAACGGGATACAATAATTTGAATAATTAACAAATATTTGGTGTTTTATTGGTTCTACACCTTATTGGGAGAATGCACTTGTATTCACACCTGAGGCCAATCGGATCAGTAGCTTTGGAGATGCACAATTATAATTTTTTCGTGCTACAAACCACTGTGCGATAGTTCTTTCATCCGAACTGAAACCTAAAAGACTTGACACTGAATTCAAAACTTAATAGTACTGAAACTGACTAACTGCGGATAAATATAATAAAATAATTATAATTTTACATAAAAATCAATAATTTCATGAATCTAAGTTTTCTTTAATTTTCTTTAAGTGATACCAAATATTTGCTCGAATCACTTTTTATTTTACTTATTTGAAACCAATGTTTGCTTGAAAAATCCAGACTTACATAATATATAATTTACGATTTGTCACATTCGCTTTTGTTACCGCCATATCTAATAACTCGCATTGACGACATCTTGCGTAGTGTTATTGATTCAAAATTATACCGGTTAAGTCAACTTAGTCGCAATCACTCGATCTAAAATCCAGTAAGAAAATTGAAATCCTTACGTAATCGTAATCTTGTTGTCCATTCGCATCAGATAAATTAAAAAATCTGAGGGAATTCCATGATATAAGTAGTTATATATAAAAATGAATAAATATATGATAGAATCTGATAACAAGATAATCGCCAAGTTGTTGTTTTGTTGTTGTTGTTGTTTTTTTAAATAAATCCATTTGCAGCAATCTGAGGTTTTATTGCCTTGAGTGAAACAAGATATTTAGTTGATTATGGAAATATTATTAATATTATTATTATGGTTACCAAACATTGTTGTTTCTCTGCTGCTGCTATTGTCATTGTTGGTGTTGTTTGTTGTTATGGCTTGCAATTATTTTCATTAACGTCTCCCATTGTTGTTGTTATTTTATTGTTGTTGAATATCCAATACTACTCAGTTGTTGTTGCTCTTACACGAGACACTGACCCTCCCGCTTCCATTGCTTTTGTGAGCTGTTGTTGTTGTTGTTTTAGTGATAAATGTTGAAACTTTTAACACGAGTTTTTGTTTTCAAAATGATAGCAATTGAAACTCATAATATTTATGTGAAATAATAACATGAAATATTTTTCATTATTTTTTTGTTAAGAAAAAAAATTCTCTGAAGATAACTCTCAAGAAAGAGTTTTGTAAGACTTAAAATTTTCACGGACATTTTGAAGTTTTGTAAATTTTTTACGTATATGTATATACGAGTATGTATATATTTGCATTCATTGTTCAACATTTTATATTTATATTTTTATATTATATTATTATATTTATATTTTATATTTTGTTTGACTTAAACACTTTGGCACAGATTGTTGTGTTTTTTAACAAATATAAAATACAATTTCTTCTTGTATGTCTTGTGTGATATTCGGAAAACTTATTAGAATTTTCAAAAGAAAAAATCTCTAACATGCAGTAAGAGAACTGATGTATTATAAACACCCACCTATGCGATGCCATTTGCTAAGTTTTAGGACACGACAACAGATCAGTACAGGTTTGCCAACCTAAAACTTCGAAGATTTACAAAAATTTTTCAATTCAAACGATATTATGTTTCCATCTCAAATTTCGATGCTGAATTTCTTGCGTCTGAACAATAAAATTGAAGTTGTGAAGTTCAATTATGAGATATTTTCGAATTTGATACCGCTTGCAAAATTGTTTATTTACTTGAAGTTGTTTTTACTTAATATCTGACGAGGTTTTAAAGATGGAACTCAATCAACAATTTATGGTTTTTTATTTCTGTTCCATACATTTCAAATGAAACTACGAACAATTTTGAGTTTGATTCATGCACCCGAAGCAATATTAGAAACAATTTTGATTCCGATTCAGTTTCTTTTAAGACATTTTATTTAAATTTCATTTGAAAACGTCCATTTAAAAAACGAAATTTTCAAGTAGCTGTGAAAACTTCTGAGAGCCTGGTATCGCGAATTTAGAAAATAAAGTACCTTTCGTAATTTGTCGCCGTGACTCCTGTTCCAAGAAACGGAGCCTCGTCAGATTTGAATTCTTATTCAGATTAAGAAAAGAAACTGCACAAAACTATGCCTCCGTCTCAGGTTCTCAGTTCAAAATATCTATTTCACAATGTTTTGATAAAGAAACCGACTCAATATTTATTTTAAATACTAATTAGAAACATATTTCTAACGTAATTTTAAATAAGTTCAACCGAAACGAAATTCAATTTGTATGAAGATTCGTGGGCCGTCATCGAATTTGAAGGTTTTATCATACGAGCATTACTTCAGTTTTTTACATAGACTTGAAAAATTCATCTTGGACAAATACTTGAATTAAATCGAGAGTGTTTTCGTGCAGTAATTTTTTTCGATATTCGATTCGATTTTTGCTGATGATGCACTTTCTCCAACCATCATTTTTCGCTGAATTTCCGAATTCAATCGTGGTCGTATTTCACCAAAAGGCGAATTTTGTAAAAGTGGTTAAAATTTGCATTTGCTAAAGAAATGGAAATGGAATGGAATGGAAAAATTCAATCGTGTTTCATCAAACACAAAATACTATTTTTCGATGGCTAAGGAAACGATTGTGAATTTAAAATACCAAATTTTGGAAATATCTCACTCGGAGCAAAAAAAAGTTTATTGATCTTTTATTTGTTTTTCTCATAATTTAATTAAAAATTGAGTTTCGAATAGTTTGTACTTCCGTGTCATATAAACTAAAGGCTAAAGAAAATTCAATTAACTATCGTAATTGTCTAAAATTTCCTAAGAGCGTATTTGTTGATAAAATACACCATAATCAAGGAAGAAAACCCGATTTGGAAATCTTAGTGATTTTCTGTTAACCAAAAGAAATGCATATATTTAACTACCTCAGTTTTCACAGAACACATCCTTTTTTTATTTCTTTACAGCCAGGCATCGAACTTCAAATATAAATTCAAATACTTTTCTCTGCATCTTAGATATTAGACTCGGAAATATTCGCAACAATCCAAATGTCTGGTCTATGTTTTTAATCGAAAATTGTCAACTGAAAGCTTACCTTAATTAGAACCTGATCTAAAATCAAAATTATGTGAATTGTTGATTTGAGTGTTGATATGCTTGACGAATTCAGAATCAATACCGTAAATAGATTTGAAATCTTATGTCTGAAATAGTAAAAAAAAAATATTTGCATTCCTATATAAAAAGTGCAAAAAACTAGAGGAAAATATTAAGAAGAAGTTGAATAAAAATGGGATGAATGAATTAGAGGTCCCCAATAGCATTCTAAGGACCATCTCCAGGAAGCAATGCTGCAAGTACTTCCTTTCGCCATAAATGCGCGATGATTGATGAATATTGCTTAAAATTATTTTAATTCAAGTGGATTATTTTTCCGTACTCATTACAAAAATAGTAAATTTTTATTAAGTCGTTTTAATTTATTTTATAAATAACTGATGCATGTGCGACATCATTGTTATTCATTACTATCTGGAGAGTTACGGCGAATATTGCCCGAATTATTATTATTGTGCTCTCCTCCTATTTATAACCACTTCCTGACTTTGCGAATAATATTATTTTATTTCAAAGGAAGTAATTCCAAAACTTTTTATGGCTTTAAATGTCTGTCCACTTTGAAATATTTAATCATACCTGACATGTTTTATATCATTTTAATTTTATCCCTTTATTTTTAGTTTATTAATGACAGATATGTTAAAGTCTGCCGTTATTAATTTAATTTTATCCGCTCGATATATATTTCCAATAACTTGAATTTTTATATTTTCAAAGTCTCGAATTTTATGCGATTTTGCCTGTTTTACTCGAAAATAGCTTTAGATTAATTTCTTAATTTCGCCATAATTTTCACGGGATTTTATTTATTTGTATTTTATTATTTATATTATATTATTGAAGGCAGCTTCATCGATAGCCTCACTTTTTGACTCATTCAACATTTGTTCGTATTGCCTTTCTGGAGTGAATATAGGAGACAACTTTTGAATAGCATTATTTTATTTGTTTTACACAATTCTTAACGGAATTTTGTTTTTTTTTTCTTGTTAATTTCCCATAATTTCAAATTCTATTTTAATAAAAAGTGTTTATTTTCTTTGATTAGACAACAGTTGATTATTTGCGATAAGTTGAGAAATTTACATTACTAAATTATTTTTTATAGAATTTGGCATAGTTTAGATCGCATTATTCGATTGTGGTGTCCAGTTTGCCACAATTGCTTTATTGTTTTATCCATAGCTTGCATTTCATTGTAGTCTTTAACTTTACTTCAATTTAGTGATGAGCTTCACATATAATTATGTTGTGTTTGAATTCAAAAAATTTACTCGAAGTCTATATTTGAAACCATTTCAAATGTTTTAAATTGGGACATTTTGTTTTTATATGGTTGGAAATAATAAAAATTAGAATTTGTCAGATTTTTTGGAGCTGTTATGAGCAGAGTTTTGTTTTTCAGATAAGTTTTTCGATAACGTCAAACATTGTTTTAGGGTGATGGCATATCAACAGGCAAATCTGGTAGACAAAATCCTATTTATCCGGAATTTGGTTATATTTTCATACCAAACATTTCGTAATTTTTCGCAAGTAGATTTAAGATCGATTAAACAGACTTGTCCGCTAATATGATGTTACCTTCTCCTTTGTTTCACATAAGCATATTTGTTGTTTGTGTTGTAGTTTTAATTTGAAAATATTAAGATTGTGATATTTCTCAATAGCCTTATGTGAGTCAGATGATTATTTCGATTATGTTATATTATTTGTGTCGATTAATAGTTAATAGTTATATGTTAATAGTTTTATTTAATGGTGATTTGAACATTATTTTTCTTTGCTCGATATCTTTCCGATAGATTCAAATTTTTTTTATTCTTGTATTGTTAAATTTTTCCATGTGCCTTCGATATCAATTGAAAACGCTTTCTTTTTGTTTTCGTACGGGTTTACACATTGTAAGTGGTGTGGCTGATTGTTTTCGCAGACCGTACATCATTGTTTTGTTGGAGTTAAACGATTTTAATGAATACGGCCGCCTCAATTTTTGTAATTTTACCCGCATCATTTTTTTCGCACTATGTGTTATAACCTCACTTTTTTCGATAATTTTTATAAAATTTTTTATCGTGATTATTCATAACACCAATATAGTTTCTTACTTCATTGCACATGTTTTCATATTTTCCCATTGTTGTGAAATGTTTTATTTATTTTGTGTTATCGATATTGTTTAAGTTTTAATTGTACAAAACAAAAAAAAAAAAACAAAAACGAGTGCAAATAATGTTTTTTTGCTAATATTTTTGTGAGCAATATGGCTTTATTCGTACTTTATTCTGTGTTTTAAATCCGTTTTAGTTTGTTATTATCGATATCTTTTTCCCCATTTTCCATTTTCAGTTATTATATATGTAACTAATTGAAACTAGTTGAATTTATTAGACGAAATGGTGCAAACTAAATAACAGCCCAAAGCAAACCTTCATCTTGGATTTATGTGGATGAGTTTTTCACTACCGATAACAGTTCCGATACTTTTATACGTGACTTCACTTTAGTTTCACATTATAAATTAAATACGTTTATGATAATTTTCTAGGAATTTTTAACGAAATTTGTTTATATCTCTTTATAGTTTTGCCTCTCAATGTTGTTAGGCAATAACTTTTTAGATGTATGTATTTTTCCAAATGATTCACAATAAAAAACAAAAAAACAATCAAAAACATTCTTCATTTTGGTCTGCATTTGTAACGGCTGAGATTTGCATTATCGATAATAATTTCGTAAATTCAGTTAACCAAAGTTTTGAGAACGTGCAATTTTAATATATTTCTGTCAGCTTTCTGGATATTTGTACTTTTCGAAATGAATCACAATAAATAACAAAGCCAAAACAATCGTAACTTTGGTATGCATTTCAAATCAGTGGATGTTGCACCATCGATAACTGTTTCGATATTTTCGTATATTTATCACTAATACGTTGATATAATGTTCACTTAAGTTTTGAAAAAATCCGAGTGAAAATATTAATTCAATTCATTTCTGCAAGCTTTCTGCTTGTTTACATTTTCGATAAATAACAGCGACAAAAACATTCTAAACTTTGGTTTGCGTTTTAAATCAGTGGATAACAATTTCAATATTTTCATATATCTATCACGAATACTTGAACTGAATGTTGACCTAAACACAATTTTGATAATTTTCTGGTAACTTTCTGGATATCGATGTGTTTGCTTCAAATAAAAACATAAATTCAATGTTAACCTACCTTATGAGACCGTTTATTTGAAAATCAGTGTATTTACGATAATTTTCTAGCTATTTCTTTTTATATTCCATTTAGTTTTCAACATTGTTCGCAATTTTGAAGACAAAACTTGTTTTCTCTTCAACACCGCATTCTTTAGCCAAATACCATCCTCTGCTGATGCCTGTTTGTTTCACAGTAATTTTAATTAAAACCCATGAATTTTTTCACAAAACTTTCGTAGTAATTTTTTTACACCACAACGAAGAATTTTATTTTGTTTTCATTAAAATGTGAATGGTTTCAAAGTTTCTTTACATTTGTTTGCCCTTAAGCAGTTTAATTTTTGTTTTGGTTTTCATTTTTCGCATTACTTGTTTTCAATTTCAATCCATTTTGTTTCAATTCGCTCAAATTTCATTCAATTTTCACATGATTTTATTTTCTTCACAAAAAAAAACACCCGCGTTTTCCGTTTGTTATTCTTTTGAAAATTCGTTCAATTTTTTTCTTTTTCGTACATTTTTTTATTTGTTTCTTGCGTTCATTCTTTGTGTTTTGTTGTTGGTGTTCAAAATATGATGAAAAAAAGAACACTTTTTAGTTTCTGAAAGCGTCACGAAAACATACGAATTCTGATAGAAGCGGCGGCGTTTTTATGTTGCCCGTTTCACGTTCTGTAGTAAACTGAAAAGCGAATGAGCGTTAAGTAATGATTTTTTTTTCTACTGTCAGATACAAAGATACGTACGAAATGTACGAAGCGCATGTTGATTTTTCATTTTTTGTTGTTGGTTGTTGTGCTGGCTTAAAAGCAAACAGCTGATATTTGTGTGATAATATGAGTGAGTAAGTGAGTGTATGAAATA
>JAHXMU010027021.1:0-11115 GCA_019455685.1 Philornis downsi | reverse complement strand
CCGTCTGTCCATTTATTAAACTTCTGAACTTCGGTTGTTTTTTTTTTTCTATTTACCGTGAGTGGTTTCCACGGTAACATAATTAACATATGGGAGGCGGCGCCCCTATAGTTCCAATAAATGTGATTTCCAACATTTTGAGCTCAATTTTTTTTTTGGATTATTTTATGATATGCCTGAATCTGCAGGTTGAAATGATCTTATAAATGAATACTAACGTCATACAAACTGAAAATTAAGCGATTACCCGTTAACCATTGGAAACAATTACTTTCAAACCACTGTGTATTAGTCGAGTCTTGGCTGCCATTTGACATTGTCAGATTTTAGTAGTTAACTGGACTTAAACAACATCAACGGAGAAAATGCTGCATTTTATGCCGTTAACTCACCACTTCTTATATGTTTGCGCCATTCCAAATACCATCACAATTGCCATCGTCAACCCAGCCAACCAATATCAGTATCATCCACATTGCCATCATCATCAACGGAATCATAAAAATTGTCGAGTTAAGCCAAGAAGGAGAAAAAAAACCGAAACCGGAGCAGAAATTGTGCGACCACACATCCTGTAAAGTTGTCCCCGCTCACTTTAGCTTCATTTCGCGCTACTTGCTCACCCAAGTGTACACAGAGGCAACATACCGCCAACTTATGAACTTCACTTAATGTAGCCTGGGAATGTATTGGCTCACTGACTGCATCTGTATCCCATGGTTGTGACTAAAAGCATGTATGTATATATGTGTGCGTGTGTTGGTCTGATAGTCTCTATATGAGTGAGTGTTGTGGTTGGTATAAGTTTGAGTATTTACGGGTAATATAAACCATTGGATAAATTTTCTTATCTCTGACGACCAGACGATATTATAATGCAATTTTATGTTGTTAAAATCCATATTTTATATTTTTGAAGAACGACGGTGAGAGAGAGTGAGAGAGATGAAGAGGGGGAGAGAAAAATACGACTACCAACCAAGTAGTATAAAATTTATGTTGGGAATGACATCAAAAAAGCTAAATAGCGAATGAAATGGAATTTAAGAAATTTATGTTTTTCAGGATAACTAAATGAGGATTATCCTTGCATTGGGTCCACTACTACTACTACTACTGAAGTAAGTAATGTGACATGAATTATTGTACGCAGTTATCTAAAAACTGAGAGGAATGTCTCAAGCTTATTTTTGTAACCAAAATTGTTGTGGCATACAAATATTAAGAAATTGCTGTACAGCAATGAAAATAATTTAAGATATCTGAAATACACGGTGTCCGTCGGGAAGGTAGGAAGGAATTTTTGATAAAATGAAAAAAAATGGATTTTATATTCATAAATGTTTTATTTAATGTCGGCAATTATGCATGGAATACAATATCGGATAAATATCCGCCTCTGTTAGCCTAACAAATGCGAGCCATTTTGAGCACATTTTACATTCATTACATTCTCACACATTTCACGCGATATTTCATTAATTTCATCACGAATATTTTGTTTGAGTTGCTCATGCGTTTCTGGTTTGTTTGCATAAACCTTGCTTTTCAGACATTCCCACAGAAAGAAGTCCGGAGCTGTCAAATCAGGCGGCCGTGGAGGCCAATCAACATCACCATTTCTTGAAATAACTTGTTGTGGAAAGAGATCTCGCAGTAATTCCATTGTAATCCTGGCTTTATACGATGTGGTACCGTCTTGTTGATACCACATGTTAATCAAGCCCAAAGCATGCAGTTGCGGTGTCAAAAAGTTTTCAATCATATCACGATATCGCTACCCATTGACAGTTACTGTTACGCCGTTTTCAGTTTCAAAGAAGTAATTTCGTCCTCCTGACCAAATTGCACACCAGACTGTCACTTTTAATGAATGAACGGTTTCCATTGCCCAGAACCGACTGTTCTGTTTATTCACATAGTCATTCTGTAATGTCCGATTTATTGGGGACAAGTTGATGTATTGGTTGCGTTTTCCGATACGTTTTCGGTTTCGGGAACGTTTACGGATGTGTTTATATACAACCTTGTAATGGTGACATATGAACTGAAAATTCATTGTTTGACATTTGTACAGTTCATCGCATATTGTGAAGAGATCTACAAACTTCCTTTCAATTTTACATCTCAAGCGGATAAGTTCTTCTTAGAGTGG
This sequence comes from Philornis downsi, assembly GCA_019455685.1. Taxonomy (NCBI): domain Eukaryota; kingdom Metazoa; phylum Arthropoda; class Insecta; order Diptera; family Muscidae; genus Philornis; species Philornis downsi. The sequence continues at coordinate 8,960 of JAHXMU010027021.1, read as the reverse complement.
GAAAATAGTGAGACCAAAAAATCAACATTTTTCTTAATAATCACACAATGTTAAAAAATCGAGGTAAAGTGAAAAATATTGCTAAAGGTAATTCGAAAAGTTAATAAATTTTTTCTCTTTGAATTTTAATACATTCATTCTTTATTAAAATTAAACTTAGCACTGTACAACTCGTCATACAGTGCATTTGAACAATTGGTGAAACTCTAATTACCTTAAGTGAACCATGTGCATACATTTGTCCGTAGTATTTACCATAAAATTCCTCAATCACGGGAAGGTAACTAACTCGTATATTTTGCCTTAATCGAGAAAACGTTCGCAGGCGTCTTGGCATTGTTAGTGGCGTCTGTTCCACCTGGACAATTAAGATCTGCCACAAAATATTATGCGCCAACCTTCCCTTTTGTGATTCCTCACATCACGGCCGCACGGAGCCTCCGTATGGGAATTTCTTTTGCCGGATAGCCAGATGAAGTTCAATATTGTATCGACCAGATTAGACAAAAGTCTCAAACTTCTTCAAGATCGCCAACATTAATGTTAATTCATCATAATTTTCTGACACTAATTATATTTAAACCCGAAATGGAAACAAGTTATAGAGACAACTTGGATTTTGACGTTGCTGGTACTACAATGACCGTATGAAACCACGACTAAGAAGAACGACAACAAATCGGGAACTGCAGTCACAAGAAGAAATAAAAGCAAACACTTATTCGGGTATAAACTAATTATATTTACATTGTGGCGAAATTTTGTATGAGAATAATATGAAATACATACTTATACTCCGGGTTTATAACCGGATTATCTTGAATCAGTTTCTAGTAATTTGATGCAATTACAGTAATTTTTTTTTATTTTATAATGGCATGAATAAATCTATGTAGTGAGAATCATGAAGAAGTACTAATTAAATATAAGTGTTTTCAATCGATAATGTGGTAATGTTGTGCTAGGAAAATAACTAGTACTGAGCACGGCGTCGAATTGAGGTTAATGGATTGTTTTGAACACTTTTTTGAGCAGCAGTAATGTTTTCAGCCGGTCTTGCAGTACGTTGTAGCTCATGCTTGGCCCTATCAGCTACAGATCCTCTTTCTTGGAAATCATTCACTACACGATAGTCTTGTTGGCACGTTATTCCTCCCAAAAATTTCACGTAACTTTCCCATCGTCACAGTAATCGATGATTCATTTTGATAAAATGTTTTAACGATCAAAACACGTTGGTTTATCGAATATTTTTCCATAATAAATTTGCCACGTCTCTACTTCACGACAGCCAAATATGAACTGTCAAGACTTATGTTTACTAAAATGGCGGCAAAACAGAGTATACCTTCCCGACGAACACCCGTTATTAACTGTATGCATGTGGAAAAGGTAAGCATTATAGCATGCTTACAGTACAGCTGAAGTCCTGGTTCTTTAATAAAATTTATGAGATGTAGTAACAAGTAATCCGTTATTTTTACATTTAGCATGGTTTAGAATAGGGATCCTGCTTAGATCAAATATGCATCGATTTGTTTGATGATCAGTTGCCATCCAGTCGCTACTAGTCGAATTTTTCACCACCAAAATCATTCGCCATAGACAGGAACAGGTGGTAATCACTTGGTGTCAAATTCGGACAAATGCATAAGAACCTACCAAACATGATCCCGGTGCTTCTGACGAGTCACTATTAATGTTCGTGATTTATTGTTGTCCTGATGGAACACAATTCCTCTTCTATTGGCCAAAGCTTTGGATGGTTCAACTATACTGATCTGATTTAAAAGTTTGGCTGTAGTGGAGCCGCTCAAAGTCGGTGATTCCGTGCCAATCCCAACAAACGTACAGCAAAACCTTCCAGTCAATTCCGACTTGGCCATCGTTAGTGTCGGCTCAACGCGATCATTTGTTACGATCATTTTCGCTTCACGTTGTCGTAAGTGACTCACTTACCATCACTAGACATCATTCACTTCAGAAACTGGTTGATTCTGTTGCGATTCAGCAGCGATTCATGTGCTATATCAGGTTAAGATTGGAAAAATGATCGTGGCACCACCCAACAACTTGAACGATTACAACTTGTGAAGTATAAGAGATATAAAGATATGGTGCAGGTGATGTTGGTATATAAAGAAAAAAGTCATGCCCCATTTCTTGAAAGATTGTTAGAGCAATCCAAGTAGTGGAAAGGTTGTCATTAATGTTTTAGACGGTGGTATCAATTAAACTATTAGAGATATGACTATGAAATAAGTCTTATATGTTGTCGGCAGGGAAATATAGATAACTTAGCAAAAAAGGATACGCCACACCTTTTAAAAACTGTTTAAGAGCTCAGATCAATTCAGACAAACTGCAACTATCGATTAGAAAATCGTCATATAATATATTTGATAGTTATTTGAAAAAGAGGCGATGCAACGCCCGCACAATGCCAAATTTCTATTTTATGAACATCTATTTTATCATATTTTATCAATAATTAAAGTAAAAGCAGAAGATTCATTACATACGAGGTGTGTTCAAAAAGTAAGGTGAATTTTCAAATTTCACGGGCTACGTGCATTCGACTTTCGATTATTATTTTTTATGTTGGTACACTCGTCTCGAAAATATGTTGACGGTTTTGTCCATATAGCATGTTTAGCTTGTTTGTGAGAGGCATAAATAAGACAAGTGTTTTGCGTGTTCGTCGATAGTATAGTGTAGTATACTATACTATACTATATTACCGTCAATAAAGCTCGGCATAGAGCCAAGGTTCTTAAATTGTTTGATTTAAAACAAGTGCAAGACATTGTCTGAGATTATTTTTTCAATCGAACGAAGCAAGACTTCACACCTCTGTTCAGCACGTCGATCCCGAAATGATATCAAAAACTGGTCTCGAAGATTGTGCGCCGACGTAACGCCACTGCTTTACTCCTTGAGAATATACAGGGTTATCCATTTTTCGTTTTTAATTGAATTTAAATAAAACACACATAAAGCTGTGATTTCGATAAAACTTTTATTTCAATATAATGCCCTGCCATTATGTACGAAATACAATGCCATTTAAATGACCACCTCTGGAATGGGTGCAGCAATGAATCCTTTTGTGGTAGTTTTCGAGGAAATACGGCCCAATGACTCCTCCAGAGCATAATTCGCCCCAAAGCGTCACTTTTCCCGGATGCAATGGCTTTTCCACTATCAGTTCTGGGTTCTCCGAATCCACATGCGAAAATTTTTCTTGTTGATGTAACCGCCGAGTGAGAAATGAGCTTCATCGCTGAACAAAATTTTACTCCATTGAAAGCCTGTGTTTGAATCACCACTTCTGTACTAAGTTTTAACTATTTTTAGGCGTTCTTCGTTCTTTGTTAAACGATCCATATTCGTGAATGGCAAATCTTTTACTAAATAAATAACACTTCAGATGACAGGTATTTAACAGGTGACAGCCTTGTCAGACCGGCGCTATTGAAACCACTAAATGGATATGGATGACCTTATATTTAAAGATATATTAGCACCGATGGAAAATAGGTGATAATTTTCATAAAAAAGACTGAAAATTCAGAACACAACTTGGTTCCAAGAAGTGGTTGTTGTGCTCTTTTTAAGGTGCCCCCTTCTTGTCGCATGTGAGATTTATAAGTTATCCTCCTCCCAATAATGAGTTTTTTATCTTCGATTTTAATATTTCCAATCGAAATACAAATGTAATCAGCAAAGATTTATTTCAAGGTAATTTATCGAAGTGGCCAAAAGTCGCTTGGATTTTTATGGATTTTTCAAATTATTTTGTTTTTAAATTTGTTTATCTAATTTTGTAATCATCACTTAAAGATCCTACAAATTGCTTAGCAAAATTGCTCTTAATTCATTAATTGATCGAGACTCAAACCTGTTGATTTGGCTTCTTTTCTTCTTGAATGTAATCTCGAACAACGAAATTTTTTCCAAACTCAGGTTTTCTTAAATTTAATTAATTTTGACTTATATTACCTTCATATCGAAAAATAAATTACGATGAAATATTCGTTGTCATTAATTTGTTAATTTGTTTTGCCTTAAAAGGATTCAATTTCATTTAACCGCAATTCAAAACTTCGTGTGTCTGTCGCCGTCTTTATCGTGATCATTATCAGTATCTGTACTGTTTATAGTTGCTGTTGTTGTTGTTGTTGTTGTTTCTGCTTCTCTCTCAAAATTTATTTGTATTTCAAATAATTGTGATTCATCTCGTATTGATTCTATAAGAATAACAACAGCAACAACAATAAACACTGGAACAGGCCAACTGTGGATTCCCATTCCATTTGATCTCTGCTGCGTGACCATTTTTGTTCATACATAATTGGTTTTTGTCATTTCGTTGTTGCTGTCGTTGTTTTGTCTTCGCAGTCTGCTGTTTGTTTGTTTTGCATTGACTCGAATAAAAACTAATTGACATTTTGACAATATGTTTATTTTTTTATTTATATTCATAGAAAAAGTGACAGATCTTAAAGGTTGTTGCCATCCATATACAACAAATAAAAACGGCAGCACAAAACAGAAATTGCCAATAAAAGATATCAACAAGTAGATATTCGCATACATGCACCCATAGGCGCATAAAAGCACCACCACACCACCATACCACACCACACACTACTCCTAATTCAAATACATGTAAAAAAGAGGCATTCGGATATTCATACTTGGAAGAAGAATGTGCTGCGATGAATCCGTGTGTGAGCCTAAAGAATTTAGGAAGGGATGAAAATCCTTTGTGATTACTGAAATAGAAAAATTACGAGCGAAAAAGAAACTTGATTTGGGCTATTTCAATTAATTTAGGTATAATTAAAAAAAAAAAAAAAAAATTAAACAGTTTTAAATGATTCAACTTTGCACTTGCAAGTTGGACCACGGATTGTATTCTTTAGCGGCGTATAAACACTCACCGTCAGATAAGCAAGCATATCGAAAACGGATCCCTCCTACAGTTAATATGTTCTTATTAAGAAATGAATTAAAAATGTAATTTTGCAAAAGTTGGATTTAGTCCTGGCATTTTGCCAGATAAATGAGCGCACCTAAAACAGCCCCTTTTTACGTGAAATATTGAGTTTACCTAATCTTTCAAAGACACTTCGTATTTTTTTTACCATACCCATATTATGGCTGTACCTCACGGATTTTATAGGATTGGTCTTTTCTAATATCTGCACAAAACCATCAAATGTGGTTTTAAATAATGGATAAACGGTACGATTGTTAACAAACCCGGAAAATTTCCATTATTCAGAGAAATAGACTCAGCTCTTGTACATATGAACATGTTTTTCCCCAATGAACAAATTTCGTCCACCTGTGGTCCATAGAGTAGACGGTAATTTCTGGTGGAATGAGTATTTCAATAACCATATGCCCGCTTAGGGCGGTTCCTTTAAACATTACATAAGTTTGAATTGCGCATTGCAGTATTTATAGAACTATACTTAATATTTATTGTTATTTATTTATTGAATAAATGAATAAAAAATCGTTAAAAATTATGACAAATTTCGATTTCCTAGAGGTGAGTTCAGTTCTTATATGGACACTTGCCTACTGCCTCGATTTTGCTCATTTTCGTATTTATTTGTGCCAAATTTCTGCATCCTAGTTCAAGATATTTAGCAAAAGGAATGACAAAACGGGTATACTGCTCATCCTATGGTGGTGGATGTAGAAAGATTTCATATATATTTGCATTATATAGGAGGTGGCTGGAAAATCAATCTCACTATCGCCTGATTCAAGTCTTGAGTCTTGCATTTCTGTCAACAAGCCGTTTAATTTTTTCGACTAGCAAACAGAGTTATAATAGAGAATGTAATTCTCTGGACCTATCCACTCATTTGCTGTGGAATTTACATTGCATAAGATTTAAAAAGTATAATATATTCAGCCAAAACTGTTTGGGTAATTGGTAATTGGTAACATAATTCATTCAAATTTATTATATCGTATGCAAAATGAGTCCCTTCCAAAGGAATACACGCGTGACAATGATTAATCTAATTTTCAGAATATTTTTCAAACGCTTTTTCAGAAACCTTTTTTTTATGTTTTCCAAAATCGACTCATTCTGGCAAGTCTTCAGCGATCCTTGCGTGATTGCGTTTTTAAAGAAAATTAAAGCCTTTTGAGCGAACGACAATGTTTTCATCCCAAACAATTGTCTAAAATGTTAAGAACTGATTCGTGAGACATAGACAAGTTCAGTGGTTATTCATCTAAAACTTAAACGAATATTTTCAGTTATCATATTCTTCACTTTATCAATGATAACTTCAGTTGAGAAAACGAGTCAAATTTTTCACTACTTCTCGAGAAATCTTCAAACACCGCGAATGCACTGTACCACTCATAAGCACATGATTTTGAGAAAGTCGATACACCGCAAGGCTTTTGTAATATTTTCAGCGATTCGACATTTGAAATTTTATTTGCAATACAAAATCTGAGAGAAATTCTTTATTCGACATTTTTATCCATTATTAAAATCGCAAAACACACTTGAGATGAACTGATAAAATCGTCCACTGGAAGCAACTAAATGACAGCACGCGCTAAAACTCCGTGCCATTATAGAGGGCAGTTATGCCAACTTCATGACAAAAATAAAAGAACAAAAATCCCTTTAAGATAGTTTCTTAAACCATCAATTTATTACATAACAAAAAATTGGCGCGTTAACTGAAGGAGCCCATCCATATAAGATATATTTTGAAGATTGAAAAAAAAAAACATGAGCATTGCTTCAAATGGAGCCTAATTCAAAGAGGGCCAAATAATATGTCGGTTATAGAAATGGTATAAACTTATTATTTATAACTGTAATCTTTTTGTAAACGTTTCATAGTCTTAACAACTTTATGGGTATTTCTTTAATTGGCCTATTTTCGCACAATTTTTTTCTGAATTGTTTGTCGAAAGCAATTTTATTCTCACGATTTGGACAGGGCTGTTTAAAATGATATTTATATATGTTATATTTATATATGTTTCTAAGCAAACATTCCAAATTGCCAACTTATACTCCCAGTTTCATCTGCCAATGATTATCACATACCGTAAACTGAACTCTTGTTTAATTTTCCCATCCTCTCGCTTTCCGTTCTTATCACATTTACTAATCCCCAGTGATTGTATTTTTATATATTTCTTCTCAGTAGTTTTTTTTTCCAAATTTACTCCTTATCTATCATTATAAATTTTTTTAAAAGTCACCCTTAACCAGAATAAACCATAACGAACACAAAGCTAGAAAAAAAAACACGAAATAATGAAAGTGTCTAACAAAAACTGCTGCAACTGCTGACGCCCAGCAGCAGCTACAGCAGCACTCGGCATTAGCATCGCCAACAGTGGTGGCAGGACGGGAGGTGTGATGGGGTTGCTGGTGGAAGGATAAAGCTAATGTTCATTTCATAGTTTTTCCCATCATTAATTTCAAAGTCATTTGACTTTTCACATCGTTTTGTAAATCTTTTTGTCATATCTCACAGACACTGATGAGATTGTCAGTTTTTTGAGGTTTATGTCGCTGTGTCAGAAGAATGCGTTGCAAGCGGTGGTGGCGGTGGTGGTGTGTGAGTGCCAAAGGATACCACTAATGCCAAAGCGGGCGTCGAGTTCTGGGTGGTGGACGATGAGTAGTGAAGTAATGATGATGTTGGTGTTGGTGTTGGGATTTGTGATGGTGGTTAGTGGGCCCAATGAACGTGTCACTGATATGTGTCGTTGTTGTCGGTGGTTTTTCATCTTTTTGGTATTCGCCTGTCCGAACATGTATCTATGCGAACACAACTGAAAAAAGTGTGTTGCATGTTGATTCTTTTTGTTTTGTGCCTTTTTTGTTTTGGACTCGTAATCGTAACAAAGTTGACAAGTTTTCTGTTAGGAGTTGTTCTGCAGTTCTTCCTAGTGTGGCTGCCGAATTTGTGTGTTGGTGTAAATATGATTGGTTGTTTTGACTTTTTTTTCAAACAAATATGATTTCGAAGCTGCCGCCGCCTCTCTTACAACTATCACAACATAGCAAAGACAGCAAGTTCGATTCTCCTCTTTTTTCTGCGGGAAGCTGGGTGTTGGTCTTCAATATTTGCACCGATACCACACCAGTGCCACTTTTACATACACTCACACTCATACTCGCACAAATTCTGGGAGAGATACAAATATTTTGAATGGTTTTTGGTATTGTTATCTTTGAAATTCATGAATGCTTTGCTTATCTATAAAAAGTGCATACTTGCAGATACTTCTGTTGTTGGGTGTTTTTGCTTTGTGTTTTTGTTTGCTTTGGTTTGATGCTGTGTTGTAATGCTTACTAGCTTTGTGTTGTTGTTAATATTTTTGTAGCATTTTTCCATGTGGTAGCATCATAGCTCAAGCAACGAGGGGCGAAAATGAAAGTTTATTTTGTTTTCCTTGCGCTAGCAGATTATTGTTGCATTAAACTGTTGGTTGTTGTATATTTTTGTTGTAGTAGTTATTATTTATTTAAAAATGTATTAATTGCTGTTAAAATACACTTAAAGGAAAATGTAAAATTTTCGATTCATGCATAAAAATTACTAATTTAGAAAGTTACAAATTTCCATGGCAAATTTGTGGTGTTCATGTTCATATACATATACAGGTTTTTTTAAGTTTAGGTTTAATTATAAATAGGTTTAAATGCAATTTTTCCGAGTGTACGCACATTAGGACAGCTTTCCAGCTTTGAAATATCCTTTATCCGGAAAATGCGTTTGTGAAAGAGGAATAAACCTTTAATATTATTTCTTACTTACGACATTAAGGGTAAGTAGCCTGCCCTAGAATTATAACATTTGAAATGGCATCGATTCTGTGCCTCAGAGTATTATTATTATTATTGTTATTATTATTGTTATTATTATTATTCCCACGCCTCTATCCCCCCC
>JAHXMU010027019.1:8774-41819 GCA_019455685.1 Philornis downsi | reverse complement strand
TTATTATTATTATTATTATTATTATTATTATTATTATTATTATTATTATTACTATTATTATTATTATTTTTAGTATTTGAGCGGCGGTCACCTCGATGTGTCTGGCAAACACTTCGAGTAGTCTTGTAAACACTTCTAAAAATATAAGATTATCCACTTAGTGGTGTCAAAACCGCAGGTCTAGCAACACTGTCAGCTGTTAAATACCTGTCATCTGAAGTAGTATTTATTTGCAATAATAATTGAGTCGATCGCTCAATGAATAATTTTCCGATCAGGTGTCGCATATGCGTGAATAAGCATTGATCTTATTTACGGTTTATCGTAAATAAGTTATATAAAATAAAATTGAACTTTCTATACAATAAAATAAATGAATGAAATGCATTTATTAAAAAATCGTTATTTAAATTGCGTACTGTATTGCATTTGAAGCGCCAGTCTGAAAAAAAATTAAAAGAAAAATAGAGAGAAGATTATAGAGTACTTTGTTGCCACTAAAATTAAAATTTGACCAAAATATGTATTCAAAATAATTATGCTTGTCACTAAAGTGCTCTTCGTTGTCCAATCTCAAGACATCTTACTATAGTTTTCCAGAATTTTCCTTTTTAAAATTGTATTCTAACCTGCATATACTGCCATATACAGAATATTCTTCTTTTTTGGTCCGTTTGAATAGCACCCCTCACGTGGTAATCAGTTTAAGTGTGAAAGCCTTTCGCAGATCGTCATAAATCAGATCGGATTACAGTAATTGTGTATAATTAAATATAAAACAATCCATTTTAAATAAAATTGGCCGAGCTAAATCCTTGAGCGTCGAGGAAAGATTCAAAATTAAAACCTACAAGGAGAAGTCGCAAAGTTATATCGACATATTTACGTGACACCGAAGGCTATGCAGCTAACAGCCGCTGAGAAGAGGGCTATTCTAAGATATGCCTCAAATTCACACGACTCTGCTGCCAAAATCAAGGAAAAAGCTGGCGTAAGTGCAAGTGTATCAACGGTAAAAAGAGTTATCTTCAAAGCAGCACACTTGCAACGCTTGAGACTTAAAAAGACAATCTCCGTCACAACTATTTTCCAATGAAAACAAATCTAATTTAGATGGTCCTGATGGATATAATTACTACTTCCACGATCTTCGAAAAGAGGAACACCTACTCAATGGATTACACAGCCGGGAAGGCGGAGTTATGGTATGGGGTGCGATCTCTTATTATGGCACAATAGTGCTCCAGTTTCTCTTTGCAAAAATGAATGCGACTTCATACAAATCCGTGCTGGAAAAAGCTTTTTCTGAAGTTAAAAACGTTTTCGGAGGCTTGGAATGGAAATTCTAGCATGACAACACGCCAACCCACACAGCAAGAGTCGTCAAACAATGGATTGAAAGCCAAAATGTTGAGGTTATGAACTGGCCGCCTTACTCTCCAGACTTAAACATTGTTGAAAACGTCTGGGGATGGCCAGCACGCAAGGGTTACGAATCAGGCAAGCAAAAGTGAACTCATTAATGGAATTAAACAGGCCTGGTCGTGAATTTCGCTATACAGTTTGTATGGTTCTTTACCGAACAGAATATATGAATGTATTCTCAACCAGAGCGGAAGCACCCACTACTAAATTTTACTGAAAATACTTATTTTTAAATTAGATGTAAGCAAACAATAATACCTTTAATTCAAAATAAATGCTTTCGCGTATAATCTAATTTTTGTAAGGAGGATATTCAAATGAACCAAAAACTGAAATTGAATTTCTGACGTTTTCTGTGTTTAATGTTTTAGTACTTAATTCATTAAAATTAAGGGAAATTTATTTTATAGGATTACAGCAAATACGTGAAGTATGATTAATAAAATCAGAACCAGTTCATTTTAATTAATATTTTGGGAGAAATCGAGCTTAGAAAAAACTGTATGTTAGCATTGGTAACACGCAAACTTTTGGCGTGACCTACGTACTATCTCTATCTGTTTGGTGTTTGTGGTGGTACATTTGGTGCTGCTGCTACTCCTGATGACGATGATGATGATGACGATGGTGATGTGGATGTTGCTACTGATATTTGTTTCGAGTATTTGCTGGGATCGCTTGTAGCCATACGACATTTGCTGCTGCAGTCGCTGTCACTATTGCACATGCAGCATTAAACTTCGTGTGGCGTTAGTGTTTCATCTGATGTTTCATAGACGTCCGTGTGTCAGTTTCTTTTTGTAAATTTTCCAAAAATCATACGTACATATAAACATGCATGTAGTAGTATCTATGCTACTATCATGGTCTATAGCTTTGGTAGAAATTTTCTGTTATCTCATGTTTTACCAAACACTTGCCCCATCTTCGTTGCGCTGATGTTGCAATTGAGCTGCTCTCTATCTACAGCTACACCCCAGACCAGCTTTCCTATTACGCCCTCCTCCGGTAGTTGTATTCTTGGTTTGGGTTTGTTTTATTATAGTGTAGCTCCTGCAACACTTTACCCTTCTACTACAAGTCAATTAAATGTAGAAAAAAAGATACAATTCAGTTTTGCTATTTGTGATTCTTCTTCATAGCTCTACTAATGTTTTTATACTCGTATATGCGTTCAGTACTGGCGTTATTGTTGTTGTTGTTGGTTTTGGGAAAGTTTATCTGACATTTGTTCGGTTATAAATTTTTATCGTTATTTTTAATGACATTCTACTACTACTACTACTACTACTACTATTGCTACTACATTCCACTATATTCTACTACACGTCTCATAATGTAGATGTTGTTGCTGCTGTTGCTTGCTAATGGAGTTAGGTTTTTATTATTGTTATAAAGTTGTTTGAATTGAGTTAGAGTGAGAAGAGATACATTATATCGAAATGGTTTCATAATTAATCATTCTCGATATCGTTCATTCGTTCTATATTGTATGTCGAAAGCAAAAAACAACAACGCACGCGAAATCAGCGTTGAAACAACAAATACCATTTATTTTAAATGCTGTTTTTTTTTTGTTGGTTTGATAGCGAAAAGATTTAAATTTCATTGAATTTTTTTAGATAAACTCAAAACGAACGAGCGATATCAATACGTTTGCCTCATTTTATCACAGAGCTGCGGGGGAATGATCTCATTGTTAAAAGTGAGAATGAAGCGAAATATCTTTCGTATTCGCAGAACACAACCAACACAACCAAATGAAAATTTGAATATTTGAAATTGTGAAGAATACTGAAATACAGTGTAAATTCCAGAAATATTTTCTGAGTTTAGAGAAAACTAATAGGAGAGTTTAGAATAGATATTTTGTAATTCTAATTGGCAAGAAGAGATTGTTTAAAAGTATTTTTAATTTATACTTTGGCAGCGGTTTTTGTATATTTTCAAAATAATAATTAATTAAGGTGATTTTCGGATCAATAAAAGATAAAATAGTAAAAAAGACACATTTGATGACGATGGCCATTCTTTTCAATCCGGTTGTCTGATGTAGGTTGTAAAGAGTTTCCCAATATAGACAAATAGATTTCGACAGTTCACGGTGATCATGTTGTTACATATTTCGATAATTTTCCTGTTTTATTTTTCTATTTTTCAGACAATAAAGACACAATTCATCATAAAACGTCATCAACGTGTTTGTTCTCTTAAGGCACGATCTTTTCCAAGCATCCTGGTACTTTTACCCAATAAGAGTCGACCGGTCCAGCAAACAATCACTCAACAACCGTACTTCAATTAAATGCAAGATATGTAGAAAACAGAACCTTTTGCAGACATCAACATAAAGAATTTTGCGTCGGGTCTCCGGTCAACGTCTGTATAAAATCCAACTAATATAGGAGCTGAACGGAAACGACTCGCTGACTGAGTTCTAGAGCAGTTAAAAGCGGAGATTGTCAAGGATATTGCGCGATTTGACCACGTACCATTTTTACTTTTTAGGTATGCTTAACTTCCGTGTCTATACCAATAAGCCACAATTAGCCGGCATTCTCAAAGTCAACTTAATCCGAACCATCGCAGAAAGCTTAGCTTGATCTGTGCGTCAGAGTCATTGAGAACTGAATCTCTCGCATGCGTGACATCCAGCGAGGGCACGGTGATCATATTTCGCACATCTTATCATTGAAAGGCCAACTTCCAATACAATATTGATATCTCACACGCAACTTGTTTTACACAATTTTAACACCTATTTGTCCCCATTGCAAAGCCATTAGATTTCGTTTTAATGGAGGGAAGGAAAAAATCACATTATGTACAAAATTTTAAATAACAGAGAGGACACTTTATAAATGAATTTGAATTGAATTTGAATTTTTTCCTTATCAATTTGATTTAACGCGCCGCCGAAGGAGTTTAGAGTAAGGTTTTGCTAGAAGTTGAAAATTTAATGTTTTTTCGTAGATGTTTCGTTATTCGGAGAAAATTAATTGAACAATTTGAACAATATAGGTCAGCCATTACAATCGCTATATTTTAATGCGTTTGACCACATCTATGTTGGTATGCGGTTCATAATGGGGCCTAATTAATTTACGGATAATTTGCCTTTCAAAGGTCCATATACCGACTCATTCATTTGAGCGAAAGCCAGAATTCTGCGCCGTACAGCAAACAGGTAAGACCAGTGTTTAATATAGTTGAATTCTGGTTCGTCGAGATAACACTTTGATTCATTAAATCGCTTGCTTAACCAACATTAACAACTGTTTACAGATAATGCTTTTCTCATAATTTTTTGACTGACATCATTAATTTTACTGGTTTTAGAGTTAAGACAGGTGAAATCATTCATTGCTTCAAAGTTATAGTTGTCAACGTTTCAAATGTGTAGACTCCTTGTTTTGTTTTCGCTCACCACCAATACCACGTTTTGGCACGTTTCGGTCTCAGGCATTGAGAAGACCCCACTCACGCGTATTGGAAGAAAAAGAGGCGGGTCCTCTTCTTAAGCATAAAAAGGGGTTACGGACACTTACAGGGAGGATATGTTACCATGAACTAGCATAACAGTACATGTGAAGAAATGAACGATGCAAACGGGAGTGGGAAAAAAGCTGCTGGAACATATAGCCCTGCGGCAGAGATATTAGAAGAAATTGAAGAAGTGAATGGCGTTATTTGAACACCGTTTGCATTTTGTTGGTTCGGTTTCAGGTATTAGGGTTCAGCTACAGCCTCCCAGCATGCTTTTGTCCCAAAATCTTTGATAATTTCTTACAATTTTCATTAAATCTTGGTGAGCACGCTCCCCTTGTTCGTCGCTCGCCTCATCTAGGTTTTGTAGAAAAAAATCTAAATTCGAATAAGGAAAATACATTTTGAGTGACATTCGTGCCCCTAACTCGTGATAATTTTTCAATAATTCGGCAACGATTTTCCTGTAGTTTTCACTCTTATTGTTTCCAAGAAAACTGTTCACGATGCTCTTGAAAGATTTCCAGACTGCATATTCTTTCTCCAATAAACATTGTGAAAAATTGTCATCATTCAATAGCTTCCTGATCTGAGGGCCAACAAATGTGCTTTCTTTGATTTTAGCATATGAAATTGTAGGAAAAAACGCTAACAAGTATTTAAATGCTGCACCATCTTTGTCCAGAGTCTTGACAAAGCTCTTAAAAAAGGTTCAATTTTGTGTGCAGGCAATGATGACGCAATGATGACGTATAGCGCGACTATCCCATAGACAAACGAAACAAAAATATTTTGTAAAAACTCCTTGCAGTATTTCTTTTGAAAAAAATGAAGCCAATTCCAAGCTTCTATCTCTATAGATTGTTACTGTTGTCCCAACTGCAAGATGTTTCTACTGCTGCACGCGTGAAGTTAGTAATTCTGCGTCTTTTTTCGTTAAGTGTTAATCCCGAATTAGATCATTCAACTTAGCTTGAGTCACTAAATGGTGTTCATCATCAGGCCGATACAAACTACCAATGCTGATGAAAGTTGTTTCGGACTCACTGCTCGTAGTACTGGGAATGACTGGTAATGAATCATTTGGTGGATGTTGAACTGGTTTTTTTAGATTTTTCAAATTGAATCCAGTAACTTTTGTTAAATAGAAATAACAATCGGTTTGGTGGTAAAGTACTGCAATTGACTAGAGTGTGTTCTATTCTATGTTCTACAACTGGACAGATATTTATACTCTGGCAAATCGTAGAACCCACATCCCATGCTTCAAGGATCCCATATGACAAATTTTGCATTTTGTACTTAGAGCCTAGCTAGGTATGGCTGCAAAACTTATACGTTTTTGTAAGATGGCACTGGTCGGCAGTCTTCAATAAAAATGGGTACAAATCGGCAAAAGTGAGACATTTTATAAGAAATCAATCTTTAAACAGGGTGACAGAATATTGTGCGCCCTCTTTTGTATACTTTTGGAGACGATTAAGAGGAAAGTTGCAGTAAACACGACTGGTATCTTCTTTAATAATGTCCTCTCGTCACTTGCGTAAGCTGGTGATATGTACATGAGGACTACTGAAACGTTTACAAATGTTGAGGAGTCAGCAAAATTCTGGTCTGGAGGTAAACGGAGACAACACCAAGTTACTAGTTTCGATGAAGAAAGATTCTACTCGTTTGCGACACTACGTGAAAATTGATAACGTTTACCTCCAATGGAATAGATAATTTCAGTCTGAAAAATGGGAAAAGAATATTGTTTGCAAATAGACGCTACTACGGGTTTAAGAAAAGCATTTTATGACAAAACCTATCCCATGCTGCACAGGGTAGTATCTTGGGTTGTGACACAAGTGGATGAATCAGTTCTTTAAGTCATCGAGAGAAAAATAATCCGTTAACGGAGAATGTTGGCGTTGTATGATTCATGAGCTGTATACCGCCATCGACATGATCAAGCGTGTAAAAATACAGCGATTGTGTTGGCTGTTTAATGTTGTGCGAATATAATAAACCGATGGAGGACAAAAAGTCTTCGATGACGGACTCGACGTGCAGAAAAAGGTGACTAAAATTCCGTTGGAAGGAACAGGTTTCTGAGAGACCATCAATACTTAATGTGACGAATTGGAGAAGCAGCGCAGCAATCGCGGAAATTATTTTTTTCGTGACACGTAGTAGATAAAAATGCCCAGAAAAATAGCTTTTCAAAGTAGATTCTTAAATTTTATTTAAGCTTGTTTTCAAATAAAATAAAGATTGTTATGATGTCATAGTCTTATCGAACATGAATACAACATCGTTTTCAAAAAAAAAAAAAAATTTTTTAAAGATATGTCGCCACAACGATATAATTTGAATTGTCGTAATCTATGTCATTATAACTATTTACACTAATATCGATTTTAACACATTATGTAATTTGCTGGATATAAAAATTTTAATGCTTCTTCTTCAACCAAAAACATGATCTAAAAATTTGAATTCTGGTTTGATGGTTTGATTGCCTAATTTATTTAAATTTTTGCACCACCCTCTTATATCGGTGGCAATAAAGAGTGTGCACTGTAACTAAATTGGTAAAATAAAACCAAAATTAAAATTAAACTGTAATTACTCTATGAAATGAAATTTGGCTGTTTCGTAATAACTCGTATTGTAAAATACCTTTCCTTTAAGCAGACAGACCGTGTATTATATCTGCCTTGAACAGACCTTAAATATCTAAATCCATCCAAATGCCAAATCGCTTGTGAAGTTTTAATTAATGGGCGTCTTTTTCACAAATGACATTCGAAGTCATGGCTCATACTCATGAAGGAAATGAGCTTCATGCGACAGAGACAAAAAGAAAAGCCGACAAAAAATGGTTGATGACTGAACTGACATCAAACCCTTTTCAGGCGGTAATAAACGAATTAAAAAACGCTCTGACACCACAAATGATTACAACAAATATGGGGGAAGGGTGCCTGAATACACCCACCCGTCTTCGCACAACGGAAAGTGTGTAGTAGTCGTAGTTGGTCGGTGGTATTTTACAGATAAGGCCCTGGGGAACGCAGAGGAGGAGAAATGTCACAATAATAATGAGTGCAACTAAAAATATGAAATACGTACAAGTGGAATCACCAGTCAAAAAAAAAAAAAAAAACAGAGCAGAGGGAGTGAATGGTTGGCACGAGATTAACACTCTTTTTTTATTGGCATTATAATTCTCGAGGCAGGTGGTCGGTCGTTCGGGAATGCATAAAGCGTTTGGTTTAATAATCTGCCTCCTGCCACTTCCTTTTCTATCTTTAGCTATCTATCACAACATTCTGGACCCCTTCCACGAACGTATCGTAAATTTAAAAGTTAATTCATATTTATAACAATGATTATGTGGTTTGCTCAAAAGCCGGAAGGGAGTCCATTTTTGGTTGTCTTTAATAACGGGAGGATGAGATCCTCAGCTGGAGAAGGAAGTTGGAAAAAGGATTTGCCAATGCCAAAGAATGTCTATGAGAATAGCACCAACACGCCAATACGCACACACACACACACACACTAACATACACTCAAACGCACAACATTTAGATGATAAAAAGGATATTTTTTATGTCCCTTTTGGTTCTTATCTTTACCAAAACACACGTATTAAACCCGAACTGGTCGTAAGTTTAATCATCATTGACAAAAAAGTAAAACGAAATGAATGAACGGCGCTCAGTGGCTACAGGACAAAAAAAGGGTTACGTACGAACGTTAACCCTTTTCACGCAATGCATTTTATGAGTGTTATAACATTGATATTGATTTCTTGGTTTCTTTTTCTTGGAAAATTGGTCAATAACATGAACGAGGAAAAGGGTAGAGTTTGAATATTGCCATATGCATGAAGATCCTTACACATAAGTATATACATATATGTATATGTGCACGATAATGTGTAGGTGTAATGTGTATTCGTACATACCTCTGCTATCTACTGTCATGTCTTCGGTCGGATCGGAACAGTCACCTTGAAAGAGAAAAGAAAATGGAGTTTTAATAAAAAATTACACATCCCAGCACTAAAAAAGTTTTGAATGCAGGATAAGCAATATTCTAGAAAATTTCACATTTTAATTAAGTTAATATCAGCACTGGAAAGTAAATGTTGGTAAATGGTATCAAAGTTACAAATTTCATGATTTTCAACACATAACATATTCTATTAAAAAAGTACCAGGAATTGATCATTTGCATAGCTCACTTACAGACATTGTCAGAATTTTATTTGTCGCTAAATTGGCACAACTTTTCCCTACACTAACGCAGAGCGATCTGTCATTTCATTTGTTTGCACTGTTCTGTATTGTCGGTTTATTTCAATATAAAGTTCTACAATTTTTACAAAGGATAAGAATATAGAACAGAAGACCGTACTAAAAATAATTCATAAGAGTGCGGTCAAAAGCGGTCGATGTGTGGTGGAAACTGAAGATAAAAATGATATCATTTCCTTGATAACTGAAAGACGCTGAACCTGCATTGTTCCCAGTATGAATAGCGTTACCGCCTCTTAAGTTCGGAGTTTTTTTTTTCAAAAACTTAGTTGCGTAAAGGTCGCTGCGAGTCAATTCCGACACCACATTCATCAAACGCATTATAACTGATGATGAGACATGGGTTTATTACCTAGCAACAAAACTGAAAATCATTAAAAAAGAATAACATTTTCATCACTTCCAATAGCGTAATATACGCATATTTTTGTTATTTCCAAAGAAGCATTCTTATACTATTTCCAAGTCTAAACAAACTCGGTAGTTCTTATTAAATTGAATTACACTTAAATACTATTAATTTGTTTGGATTCAACTGCACCATAAAAAACTGCTTCCTTCCTTGCTCCAAAAGTTACGGTGGCGCCTTCCGTCTGAGCTGAAATCGAATAATTCACATCAAAGTTGATCAAAAGTCAAGTTAATGTTAGCCGTAATGTGCGCTCGGAATTCTTGCCAGAAGGCCAGATGGTTAATAAGGAATGTTTTTTGGGCGTTATGCAGCGTTTGTAAGAGCAAATTCGTCAGAGAAGCGCAGAATTGTATGAATGGATTTTGTACCACGTTGACGCACCATTTCACAAAACTATC
Source organism: Philornis downsi (assembly GCA_019455685.1). NCBI lineage: Eukaryota > Metazoa > Arthropoda > Insecta > Diptera > Muscidae > Philornis > Philornis downsi. The sequence continues at coordinate 31,791 of JAHXMU010027019.1, read as the reverse complement.
ATTGCGAATTAATATCCAGCCAAAAACTCCTCTAATGTTATTAAGCAATCATCGCATTCACTTGATATGACACAGGTTGACTTTTTTTCTCCCTCAAAATCTTAAATTAGCACCTCGAGACTTCCGCTATCATTGGATAGAAGAATTGAAGTATTTTCCGAAAAGTGCCTTTGAAATGTTTTGATAACTGGATTATTTGTTAGCATAAATGTACTATTTCGGACGTGATCTTTGGCGATGATTTGGCGATTCCACAAATTTGGATAAATAATAAATGTTTTGTGCTTTGACCAACCAATTCTCGGTACCTTCTTTTAAAAAGTATGTGTAAATTTCTGGTCGTCGTAAAAATGTATGTCAATCACAGAGATCGCAATTTTTAAGCCAGATAACTGAAATTTGGTAGAAATATATCTCACATTCAAATCCAACTACAGTTTAAAATTTCGCAAATTTGGTCAAATAGGAAAAAATTTGACAACACAGAAACCGAATTGAACGTTTGAGAAATGGTAATTTTTCGGAATTTTTCCAAAAACGGTTAATGTACGATAAAATTGCATGAACACTTGATAGAACCATTCCAACTTATATATCTTTTAAGAAACCGCCCTAATTGTGAGCGTTATCATTGAAAAATACTAACAAATACGAATTTTCAGTGGAAAATGGGCCAAGTCGATATATAATGTATGATAAGAGATAGTTTTTGACACGCCCACTTATCTATTGATACGTCGTTGCAATGTTCTCTGCACTCTGCACCGCAAGTAGTAGAAGCGGGTTAAATCGGAAAACTATCAATAGTAGGGCTGAATCCATCTTAGGAATAATGGGCGCCTTCACAGTTTTTTTAAACAATTTTACTATTTATTGCAGCTTCCAGCTTACAAACTCTTTTAGGGAATAATTTGACAAAAGTGTTTGTAACCACTATAGCGGTGTCAGTCTGTTACCCAACACTTATAAGATTTTAAAGCCTTTTCTATCTGACCTGGTTGGATGAAATTAGTGCACTTTTAGACTTGGTAAATCTACAGCTGACAAGATATTCAAGATAATCTTAGAGAAGAATCTATAAAAATAAATCGACACATATTAGGAAAGCTGCAGTAAACAGTCAACAAAAGCTATATGTTACTGGCGTATGCTAATGATATAGCCATCATTTGCAAAAAACTGCAAGATGTTACTGCAACCTTTTCAACAATTGAAAAGGAATTCGCAAAAGTGAAATACGTGAACGTATAAATTTGGCGTGGTAGATAAATTCATCTGCTTCAACACCGCTGTCAATAAAACAAACAAGCCCTCTTTCGACAAATAAGACACCTACTGTGTTATTATTTTCTACGTGCGGGCTGTAATAAAAATAAACAAGAAAAGTGAGTAATACATTTTATCAAAAAAGTAGTAGTAGTAACACTAAATATTTATCATACTCTAGCTGACATTGTTTTGCCTTTAAAATGTTAATGTGGTAAAAAAATTAATTGCAAAAATCTCATCTCCAACGCCATCTATCACTCCAAATAAAACCTTTTAAACCTTCTGGAATACTCTACCAATAATTTAAGAACAAAATGAGCCAAATCGGTCCAACCGTTCTCCAGCTTAAGCGAGACTAACGCACAGCAATTGATATATATATATATATATTTTCTTTTATGTCTTCTATTGACCGAAAACGGATGTCTTAAAGTGATAATTTGGAAAAAGAAAACATCATCCGAAGCCATATCAGGTAAATTCGAGTTTTGGTGATAAATTCGCAATTCACAATGATAGCCTTGTGAGATGGTGGTGTTATTGTGATGCAAAATCCATGAGTTTTTTTTCCACAAATCTGGCGTGATTCGACTGATTTGTCCTCTCAATCCGCCTAATATTGAAGGATTCAAAGGACATAGTCAACATGACCTTTGGCGTTTTTATTCCTATTTTTATCAGTTGTAAGGCACCACACTGAAACTAGCTGCATATCACATCACCAGTTGTAATGTATTTTATGAAAGTGTGGGTTGGAATTGTCTCGTTTTTCACGATCTTTACGCGATCGAATTTTTGAAGAAAATTCTGTTCTTTGGAATTAGTCGAGCGGCAAAACGTTTCATATCCAAACAAGCATGTAAAAAGCACTGAAGTTTCTGTCATCATTTCATTCACTTTATCGATGTTAACTTCAGTTGATGACACTAGTTGCCGACTAGGTCGAGTCAAATCTCTTATCAAATCTCAACCGCTTTTGAATGCACTATGCAACCACCTTTATGCACGTGTTTTTGAGCCTCCTGTAACACTTTATGTGTTGAAATTCCATTCGCAATACTAAATTTTATAGAAATTCTTTATCCACTATTTTTATCCATTGTAAAAATCGCAAAACATACTTGAGATGAAGTGACAAAATCAAACATTGTAAACAAATTAAATGACAGATCAAGAACAGGGAACAGATGTGCTAATTAAGCGACTTAAAGAAATTTAGCAATCCCTTTGAATGGACTTTTTAAATGATCAATTGACGCTACCTTTTTCACGGAATGTAAATGTTACCTGTTCATATGATAAATTCAGGGCGCCAGTTATTTCTTCAAACTCATGAAATTAAAAAATTTCACAGTTTGTGGGTTAATTATTTGATTTTTTGCAAGGCGAGTCCAAAACGGCCGATCTCTACACTTTGTAAAATCATTCAGTTCTCTGTTTAACTTTTACACTTTATAATAAACGGGGAAATAGGCAATATAAACATTGTTTACGAAGGCGGTCCCAAAACTAGCCGACCTGACGTATAGATGGTGTCAGTAGTTTAAAAAAATATTTTGGTAAAAAGTGGCAACTTTATAAAACATATTTTTTAAGTTTCATGGCGCCACGTTGTTTAGTGTTTTTATTTGAGCCATCAAAAATACACGATCTCGATGAATTTGTAAACATGAAAAAAATTGGTAATTCAATATTTCCATTTGAAAGATCTCAGTCCAACCAATATTAAAGCCTAACTAGATTCTACTCTTGCAGAATTTAAACGAGACCGTACGAACTGCCAAGACGAACACCGAAGTAGTCGACCAATTAGGGTGTGCACGCCAGACACGGTCAAGAAAATCCAGAAAATGCTATTGGATGATCGTCAGTTGAAGGTGCGAGAGCTAGCTGAAATGATAGGCATTTGAAAAAGTGCTATACATCGTATATTGACCGAAGATTTGAAGATGAGAGAGCTGTGCGCAAGATGGATGTCGCGCTTGCTTTCTATTGAAAGCAAAAACAGCGTCGTAAAGATGTTTCAGTGTTTGGCAATGTTTCATCGCAATAATATAACCATTAATGAGATTTGGGTTCACCACTTTCCAGCTGAGACAAAGGAACAATCAAAGCAGTGGACTGGAATGGGGGAATCGTGTCCAAAGAATTCGAAGACGGTTCCATCCGCAGGCAGGAATTATTTTTAGTAATTATCTTCAGAAAGGAAAAACCATCAATGGAGAATATTATGCTAATTCATTGCAGCAATTAGGTGATGAAATAATGGGAAAAGGCTGCATTTGATGAAAAAGAAAGTGTTGTTTCATCAAAAAATGGTTCTGTGGTAAAAGATTTGCCAACAATGAAGAGGTGGAGTCTGTGGTTGATGGCTATTTTAAGGAGTTTGGCAGTTCTTGCTATGAACAGGGTATAGAAGCTATTGAATATCGCTGGGAAAAGTGTATCAAGCTAACCGGAGATTATGTTGACAAATAAAGAAAAATTTTCCCAACTTCTTTGTTAGGTCGTCTAGGTTTGGGACGGCCCTCGTAGTTTGGAAAAGCACATCATGCATGTGTTTAAATGCTTCTAAATTTAATGCATTTTGTTTTTACTGGTCTAGGACTTTAAGGACATCAACGTCTACACTTCACATTTGACAATTGAATCATTTACTTTGGGAAATTGTCTATCCATTGAACCGGATGTCAACAGCCATAGCCGGCAACATCTCAAGAGCCCATCACTACCACGACACAAAAATTATCAGATAAATATCGAAATGAATGTCAAGATGTTACAAATCTCAACACCAACTGAATATGCATCCCACTTGTTGTAGTAAAAGTGCGTACGAGTGATTGTACAACTAAATGTTAACATATGAATATGGATAATTCCATTACGTTTGCACATTCGCATGTTGTGTATAGATATGAGCACATATATATACATACATATATATATATATATATATATATATGAAAACACTTGGTATCATTAAATTGTCCCAAGTAAAACAATGTTAATGGTGTTTTACGTTTTGTATGATTATCACTGCCAATAGCAGCAGCAGCAGCCGCCACGCTAACAACAACGGAACCGACAGAAAAATATCAAAAAAAAAAGGAGTACAAAAACAGCGAAAGTATCTTTAAAATGCGATCAACATATTATCAACATCATTATCATCATCATCGCCATCATCATCATCATAAATACAGACATACAGTTTTCATTCCTTTACAAGTGGGCTCCTTTTAGAGTTTATTTTCTGTTTTTGGGACTACTTTTTCAAGATTCATTTTTGACCAGTGTTACTGAGTGTAAGCGAGTACGTATTTCTCTGTTCATAATCACTGTCCAACTCGCATTTCAGTTATTTTCATTTTTATTTCATTTGCTTTGTTTCATTTCTCATATTGCCCTGTATGCAGCAGCGAGCGAGTACTTGTGAACCGACTAGTAGATGATACAAACTTATAGGCGGCGTGCGACGAGTGTGAGTGAGTACATGTTGGTTGGATCTGGATATGGCACTGGGACCTGGGGATGGATATCTGAATCTGAATGTGCAGTTGTGTGTTTGTTAGTTTTGATGATTATATTTTACTGATATGACCACTTCAAGGAATTATAATAACAATAATAACAACAATCCGCAGAATTCCTTTTATTATATTTTTCTCGGTTTGTTTTTAGATTTTAGATATCACAAAAAAAAAAAAAAAACGAAAAAAGACCAGCAAAACACACCAAGACGAATACCAAGTATAAAATATCATCATCGCGCCGATGATGATGAACACAGGCGGACAGAGGGCCCGTGTTGTTGTGATAATGTTGACTATGATGATGACTGCGATGGCAACAGCGACAACGTTGGTGATGGTCTTTTACATACAATTCTGAGTCAGCCGGTAGTTGAAGTTTTACTTTCTTATACATATGAGAGAACTGGCGATTGTGGTGGTATTGTCGTCGTTGTTGTTGTTGTGTATTTTTATAAATGAATGTATCCGAAAAAATACAGATAGTCAGTGGTAAGAATTCCTTTGCATTTTGGCGTTTTCATACGGTGAATCATAGCACTAAAGTTCTGAAATTAACGAAACTTTGTAATGTAAAAGTAAAACAGAGCAAAACTCGTAAGCCACTCGTAATGCCACAGAAAAAGTTACACGTAGGTTGGTTTAAGTTGCGGTTTGAAAATTAAGTGAGAATCTACAGACAAACATTTGCGAGGATCCAATAAATGCTGTGAAACGAGGGACTCAAATCAAGATTTGAAAATAAAGCGAAAGATAACTAAAAAAAAAACATTTTTTACAAAACGAGAGTCCTGCTCTTACCGGACTCTATTCTACTGTTGAATTTTTTCTTCGAGAGGGCATTCTCACCAAAAAGGCTTGCAGGTCAGCTAGGTCAAAGTTTACATGCACATAATAATGGAATGCATTTCAATGTCGTAGATGGCATGTGAACTGTTCAATAAAAATATGCAGGTGTGCCAGAAACGGTTTTCTTCCACAAATATATATTGGATTTGCTCATTCTTCCATTAAAAATTCGAAATGATTTACAATTATTTGAATAACCACATCCTTAATTGGGGTATCAGTACATTACAATTACAATTACAATTACATAAGTAGTATTTAATCAACCCATAAACGTCGCAAATCTTAGGAAAACTCGAAAAAGGTATTCTCCAGAAATTTCGATTTAGCTCTTCTGTGAGCAAACTTTCTCTTTCCTTTGAAAATTGATATTTTTTGTGATTTTCCTTTTCTTAAAGGAATATCGTAGTTTTTAATTAATGAATAAATAGAGCAGTTGTTGAAAGCTCATTGTTTCAAAGCTGAATTTAGTCCTTGTACCGGCAAGTTTTTTTTCTACTGGACTGATTTTGTCCACCCGATATACTACCAATCCATTGTCAGATAAGTGGGTGTAGCGGAGATGTCTTTTTATCACACATTTATGTCAAATTGTCCATTTTCCATGGAAAACGAGTATTTTACAGAATTTTTCTCGCAACTAGATTGTATTATTAAAAATACATGAGTTTGGAATGCCTTTTTCCAGTTTCTACATAATGTCACTGTTTATTGATTTCGCATCACGAATAAATAGCACGATTTTTTAAAAAAATCATGAAAAGTCAGCATTTTGCAAGGCGTGCACGGATAATTATTTTCCTACTCGTCCGATTCTGCCCCATTTCACATTTAAACTGCCTGTGAATATGAGACACTTTTAAATCATATTTCATCTTCCCAGCTTGAGGGGCACACGGACGGAGCATAGATAAACTTACAAGGGTGTCCTAACAAAGAGGACACAAAAAAATTGGGAAAAATGTCCTTTATTTTTCAACATGGTCTCCTTTCAGCTCGATACGCTTTTCCAGCTATACCCAATAGCTTCTATACCCTCTTTATAGTAGGAACTGTCAAACTCCTTAAAATTGTCATCAGCTATTAACTCCACCTCTTCATTGTTGACAAATCTTTTACCACCGAACCATTTTTTCAAGTTTGGAAATAGAAAAACCTGCGAAAAAGGTAAATCAAAAAGATTTTTACGACGGTTCCTTAAGCATTATATGACTTGTCGCGATTCTTTCCAGTATGTATCCAATACCACTGTATATTGTTTTTAATTAATGAATAAATGTTAATTTTTTTTTTTTTTTGAAGATTTCAAATAATGGTCATTTTTCTAGTCAGTCCTTTTAGTCCTTGTAAGGGCAAGTTTTTCTTATAATACTTTAGCGATTTTGCGCAATTTCGGACTTAACTATGCCATGAATAGGTAGTATTTTTATGCCAAATTTCAGGTCCCCAAAGCAAGCGCAGCGACATCTATCGTGCTTCCAATAAACATGCGAACGGAAGGACGACATGCGGAATAACAGAAAGAAAATACTAACTGCTATACCTATTATAGTTATGGATACGAAAATTATAATCGTAATTAGATTTGAAAACTGAAAAAAAAAGATGAGAATGGAATCACGGTGTTTTCTTCAACTGTATTTCGTTATACGGATAATCCACTGGTGATGTTGCTTTAGTACGCTCAACGGTTGTGACTCCCTTGATTCAAATAACTATAATACCTGTTTATCGCATTTTGATGGAATCTTTTTAACTCATCATTATGCAATTTTGCTTTAAAACACAATTTTGCTTTAACAAGTTCGTCAAACTTGTTTTGCTCGATTTCTGGAAGAGTTTAATCGAAATTGAAAACTTCCCAAAATTATACTTAATTATTTCATCTGAACAAAATACAAGGTGCCGCACCAATAGCACTACAGTAAAAAATTCAAATAACTTTTTTTTAATCAATGTATTTCATTCGCTTTTTGATTACATAGAAAATTCATTTTTATTTTATATAACTAATTGATTTTGAGGATGGTAAACCGTAAATGACCTCCAGGCTCATTCAGACACTTGATCAGAAAATTATTCATTGCGGTCTGAAGGATTGAAGCCGGGATTGCCTCAATTATTTTTTTAACGGAATGCTTCAATTCAGTCAGATTCCTTGGTTTCGTTTTGTACTCGTATATCTCTTGTTTGACATAACCCCATAAAAAAGCCAGGTGCAGTCAGGTCAGCTGATCTTGGGTGTCAGCGTAAAGTGGAGTTTCTGGAATTTGAATTTGTTTGAGAACTTTCGTTGGAACTCTGCCATAACCGGTCTGGCTGTGCACAGTAGCTCCGTCCTGCTGGAACCAAATGCTATTGAAACGGATACGTCTTCGGCGCAGTTTTGGGTAAAGAAAACTCCTTCAACATCTGTAAATAACGGTCCCATTGACAGTGTACTTTTCAAAATCTAACAAAATTTATTTGAAAATAATTTTGCCTGAGCGAAATATTTGGTGTTTGCAAAACAGAAACAGTCTTACATTGCAATCCATACGGAGTTTAGGGTTGATTTGGTTCTGGAAAACGATGCTTTTTAAGCCCACTCGTACCGTGATTTTATTTTGAATCATTGGCCAAAGTTTGTATAGATATTTTATAAGAAACCGATTTGTTTGACATAAAATAATCATTTTATTAAAAAAAAAAAATACTTTTATGCTTGCTCTATAGATACCTGTTTCGGCCGATGTGACGAAGGCTTTGCCAGTGCTCAAATGTAGTTCATTATGTGGCATTCACTTCGCGTCGCGTGACAATTTGAGTAGAATTTCTATTACACAATTCCACCGCCTTTTTTGGCATTTACCAACATTTTAATTATTTACAAAAATTTCGGACTGACTCGCTATCGTGTGATATTTGCTTTAAGAATTTTAAAGAATGACTTATTTTACCACATTTGAAAATCAAAATTACACGTATTCGACGACTACATCAAAAGTTTGCATGTGCTAACATGGGCGAACAATAAAATATTCTCAAAAACAGGAACCGGCATCAAAACAAAACTAATTCCGAAAATAATTTTTATTTGTTTCAGTTTCTGACATTTGAATCTAAGTTAAACACAATTTTATTCTGATTCCGAGCATCGAAATAAAATTGTATTAAATTTTGTTCCCGTTTCATACATCCAAAACGAAGGTACGAAAAATGTTGGTTTTGATTTTGATTTATACATTCAAAACAAAGTTGGAATAGAATTTTGAGCAGACTTTTTCTGTCAAAAAAACGAAATTACACCAGTTCAGCTTCTCGAATGAAAACACCGGTTTCATTATACTTTGAAAGTGAAATCGAGTGAATGTAGGTTTCTAGTTTCGTTTCAGTAAGCAGCCGTGTGAAGTAAGTGGCTGTTTTGAAACCGATCTATAAACGATTTTCTAATTTACATTTTAATAATAATTTACAATATCAAAACTGAAATTGTATTCCAATAGCTTTCATATATGTTGAGATAACCAGACAGAATTATTGATTTTATATCTAAAAATGCGTTTGTTTTCAGACTCATAGTAAGTCAATAACTTTATTTTTGATAACTTCGAATTTATAAAGACCCTCAAGACACCTCTTTATTTGTTGAAATCTACGATTTGTAGATGGTGGTTTCAAAACCGCCGGTTTGGCAAGGCTGATAGCTGGTAAATATCTGTCATCTGAAAGGTTATTTATTTAGCGAAAGGTTTGCCATTTACGAATATAATCGTTTAACAATCGAAGAATGTGTAAAAATAGTTAAAACTTACTACAAAACTGGTGTTTCAAACGTACAAAATTTTCTTCAGCGAGAAAGCTTATTTTTCACTTGGTGGTTACATCAACAAGCAAAATTGTCAAAATTGTTGTATGGGACTCGGAGAACCCATTAATGGTCTTTTTTCGAAAAAGACGACGGAAGAACCTCAAAAGGATCCACTGCTGCAGCCAATGCGGAGGTGGTCATTTAAATGACATGGAAGCTCTACATTTCTGAGCTACAGTTTTATGTGGCGATTTTTGCAAGAATTGTGAAAACCACATAAAGGATATGTGGCTTGAGCGATATGTGTGTTAATCCAGTAGGAACTTCCAAAGATTGAATCATATTCCGATTTCCAGATGAGCAACTTGTTTGTTAACCTAGCCGTCGAAGTAATAACGTCTGCCAAAATAACATTCTCGTACGATTAAAAAATATATTTTTATTTGGACTACCCATTAGTTAGGAAATGAAATTAAATTTGCGAGATGTGATTCTGAAAACATCAATTGTTCTTCTCATGTTGAATGATTTAGTAGCATACAAAGCAATAAAACTCAACTGCATCACAGGAAACTAAAAACAAAAGGATTTTAATTTAACTGGTGGGGCATTCGCCATTCTATTATTACATTTTAATTCCTAACAGGAGCAACTTTCTAATACAATTACTTTGGCATCAGCCCTCGATATCCCACATACACTTCATTTTAACTCATTTGCAACTTCGTGTATCCTGTCGTAGGTACCTCTACACCCATACGTGAACACACTTACTCACTGTCTTTCTCTCCTACATGTAATCTGTATGTTTTGGCATGATTCAGTTTTCAACAGATAATACAAATAGATATGTTGAACCTCAGTGCGCTTCTCTAACAATCTGGCGGTTTAGTGTTGCATATAGTTAAGTGCGGCGGCGTCTTTATTGCTGCTGTTGTTGCTGTGTTTAATGGTCTAGCGTGGCATGTGTTTGTTTCAGCTTTCCATTTACATATAATCACCACTACGGCTGAACATGCAGGTAGTTGGTATCCTTTGAATGGGCATCAGTTTATTACCAGAGTCGTTTGAAATTTTTGCGTTCTTTCTCTCACTCTGTTGCGTGGTAATTAAAAAAAATACAAAATTTGGAAAATTATGTTTTTAAATGAAATTTAATTTAAATTTAATTAGTTTGTTAACTGATAAAGCGTTGTGCGAATGGTAAATGGATTTTATTTTGATACACAAACTAATGGAAATGGAAAATAGATAGTACACCTATTTTGGTGGCGAGGAGTAAAGTTTACTCCAATTAAATTGAAGTGGGGAAAAATACGCAATCATTTGTCATTTGTAATTATACTCGTACGTTTTTCTGTCGAAGGGGAAGTGTGGGTAGGCGGGTGTTTCCTAGGATGCTTTGTACCGCCTACCCCTAGAACGCAGGCCTCTCTACCTGATCCTGTAATTAAGCAGGCAAAGGGTATGATGCTTGCGAAGAAAAACAAAGTAGTGTGGCCTTGTGCCAGGCGCCCTAGGAATAGGTGGATTATGTCTTGGGATTCACCTATAATATGTTTCAAACTGATCTTGGACCTCGTTTTTCGAAAACCAAGTAAAGGGGAGATTCATATAAAAACAAGACACATCCTGGCAACAGGTGCGACATAGAGAAGCCATCGGGAGGTATCAGAAGATTTATCTTTTCCGTAAATATAGTTGTATGACCAGAGAGATCTGGTTAATGAACTATGATAGGAGCATGGTGTACTTGCTTTTCGCTGTGTTGATATTCTCTCCTCGGACATTGAAAATCTATGCCGTATTATTATGGATTACCAGTTCCATGCGAGGTATGATAAAGCAAAACTGGAGTAGCTTGTCTGCGAAACCCAGACCAGAGGGCTTTTCTCTTCTGGTAGCACGGGTGACCAGGAGCCCAAGGAACGTTGTTCCTCGCTGGTCAGTTGGTGTTGGACCCCTGGTGGGAGATCGTGCTGGCTGTGGTTACCCGAACAAGTGTTTTCAGTGCTTTTGTGTTGCTCAGGTGTCAGTGAGCGAACGCATTAGCTTAAAGAACACTGTTCATTCTATCCGAGGTTTTGGCTGGATAACTCAACTCCTACCCGGGAGGTAGTTTCACTTCATACCAAGTGGGCTACAAAGGTACTTTGGACGAGTGGGGGAGTAGGATCTGAGGAAGTTTTCCAAAGGACCTACTTCCAATCTCTGGCAGTCTAGCTAATCCTTCGGGATTAGTGTGAGTACCCCAAAGGGGCGCTTGCCGTCGCTAGAAGAAAGAAAGAACACATAACCAAGAAAGAAAAGCATATGATTAGAAAACGGCACCATGTGTGGTGGCACACCTTGGGTAAGGCTTTCACAGCGAGACTCAAGTAAAACCTTCACATAATGTTAATGTCGAAGGGGAAGTGGGTAGGCGGGTGTTTCCTAGGGTGCTTTGTACCGCTTACCCCTAAAACGCAAGCCTCTCTACCCGATCCTGTAATTAAGCAGGCAAAGGGTGTGATGCTCGCGTACAAAAACAAAGTAATGTGACCTTGTGCCAGGCGCCCTAGGTGCGGTTATAGAGAAGTCGTCGGGAGATATACGGCCAGAGAGATCTGGTTAATAGACTATGATTGGAGCACGGCATGCTTTGCTGTGTAATTTCTTTCCTCGGACATTGAAAATCTATGCCGTAGATTATGGATTACCAGTTCCAAAAATATAAAAATAAGTGTGCAGGAGCCACAGGGTGACAGATCATCTTGAAAAAAACCTCACGTAGTAATAAAAAGAAGGAATTAATGTGGATTTGTCGACTCTGTAAACACTTCTTAAAGACAATGTTGAGAACTTTGTACCTCATAATGACTCCCGTTTGAATATTTTAATTTTTACATTTTTTACAAGATGTCCTGTATGTGGGTCCTCATATTGGGTATTCGAACTCCGACTTTCTTAACATGCCTAAATTAAAAACAATTTTATAACTTATGTATCCAGCAAAAAAACAACAATTGCTAATATTTCTCCGAGGATCACTTTTAAATAAATTCCAAAAATTGTTGATTCGAAAACGGTTCCTTGAATGCAAAAAATTTACCACTACATTGACGTTGCTTTAAATAACTTAGGCGGGTGTCGAACAATTTCAGCGAAAAGGAAACCAACCAATTCTTGGAGCCCAGAAGTGGTCTAAATTTACTACGGCACCAATAAACTTACCATGTGCTGGAAAGATGTTATTCTTTTACGCCGACTTTGCACTACTTATAAGCAATGCTCACAAAGTGCTCATTGTGTAATTGAAATGTTATCTTATAATAAATATGTGAGAAACTAGGCTCAGTTCACAAGAAAATATTTGAAAAGTTCAAAATAATTAGGCATATCTCAACATCCATGGAAATTCTTCAAAACAACTTCTATATATAGAGATAAAAACTTCTCACGTTCAATGAATCTTTTTAGAATCATATATATTTGGAAGCAATAAAATAGTGATGTTACGACAAGTACATTCCGAAAAAAAAATGTCCGGAAATTGATCATTTAAATATCCCTCTAGAACGGAATGTCACATTTCTTTTTGTCCCTATGTTGGCATAACTGTCATTTAATGCTCAATTTTATCAGTCCGTCTCAGACGTGTTTTCCCGATTTTTACAATGGAGTTTGTTTAAAATTTTGTCTTGCAAAAAAAAAATTCGTGTGCCGAATTGCTGAAAATTTTACATAACTATTATATTGAATCGACTTTATCTAAACAAGTGCATATGAGTGGTACAGTGCATCTAAACGATATGTGATGGAAGATTTGCCTCGCCCTGGTCGGGCACGATTTCAACTGAAGGCAACATTCATGAAGCAAATAGAACGGTGACTGAAAATCGCGATTCAAGTTTAAGAGAGATAGCAACTGAGCTTTTAGTGCCTCACGAAACAATATGTACCATTTTACACTCAATTGGTTGGCGCAAGGCTCTTCAATGTAAAACGAATGTAAGGCAATTCTTTTCGCGACGACCCTTGATTGGAACTGGCTACTAGCATAGGATAGCAAGAGAAGCAAAGTAGAAATGCAGCTAGGCATAATAATGCTAGTTTCAAAGTAATAATTTCAATGAGTATTAAATGATCGGTTAAGAACTGTTTTAAAGAAATATTACTATCAATGGGGATAGGTTGGGAAAGGTCATATATATGGCCATACTATAATCGAATTGGATGTAAAATGCGGCATAAAAAACATTTTCTTTAAAAACTGAAGCTCATAAAAGTTGTGGAAAGCATGCTAGAAGGAATCAATTCCGACATCACATTCATTAAACGTATTATATTCATTAAACGTATGATGACTCGTAGTCGTAACTAGTCGACAAACTTCGAAATAGATGTTTCCGATTGAGCAGAAACTAAAAAAAAGAAATTCAATTAATGATCAGGTAAAGCACTTCCCTCTACGCGAATATAAAACTGATCACATACAAGTCACTTCAGTTGCACTAACTGGATTAAACATAATAGTTTATTCCATATGCTGCCCTCCAAAATATGTTATAAGCGAATACCAGTTTTCACACTTTTTCTCTACTCTTAGTGACAAGTTTATAGCAGCTGGAGACTACAATGCTAAACATACCTTCTGGGGGTCTAGACTCGTCAACCCCAGGAGCAGGCAATTGCTGAATGCTATATCAAGTTCAAGCCTAAAAGTTTTGTCTGGAGGTGAACCAACATACTGGACCACGGATCTCAATAAAACCCCCGATCTCATAGATTGTGCAGTTATGAAGAGCATAACAAGAGAACCCATCATCGTTACTCCTTCCCTCGACCTCTCATCAGACCACTCCCCCACAATTCTCACAGTATTTAACATTCCCTTGAATCCGGAAATCTCTTACCATTTTCCAAACAGGCATACAAATTGGTTGAGATACAAGATGTACATAAGCTCTCATCTGTGGCAAAACTTTTCTCTCAAAACACCAGATGAAATTCAGTCTGCCATCAACGTCCTCGCTACCACAATGACAACTGCCGCAAACTTGGCAACTCCGCACAAGGTCTACGCTAAAACAAAAAATGGCTCCTCATATCATATTGAATCCCTAATCAAAGAGAAAAAGAAAGCGAGAAGACAATGGCAAAAGCACAGATCTCCCTACCTCAAATCTCGTCTCGACCAGTGCAAGTCAAAACTGAGGTCAACTCTGGATGAAAAAAAAGAAATCTCCGAAGCCCGCTACTTATCTCGTCTAGGAGCCACACAAAAAACTGACTATAGCCTGTACAAGGCCATTGTAGTAAAATCGAAAGACTCTGTTTCAACTCAAAGAAAAGTTTCAGCAGGAGTTCCGCAGGGCAGTATACTAGGCCCTATACTATATACCATCTACACCTCTGACATGCCTCTTCATTCCCTAATTCAAACCTCAACTTTCGCTGATGACACTGCATTCGGGAGCACTAGCACTTGCCCATTAATGGCTTCTAGACAACTGCAGTCTCATATACACACATTAGAATCTTGGCTCGAAAAGTGGAAGATAAAAGTAAATGCCACTAAGAGTGTACAGGTTACATTCTCTCTTAGACAGAACAATTGCCCAGCCCTCACTATTCACGGTAGTTCCGTTCACCCGTTCATAACCATGTCAAATATTTGGGTATTCACCTTGACCGACGTCTCACCTGGAAAAATCACATTGACTCAAAAATCATACAATTGAAATTAAAAATGGCTCAACTCCACTGGCTTATTGGCTTCCAGTCTACTCTCAGTTTGGAAAATAAAACCACCATCTACAAAACTACATATATTGAAGCCAGTATGGACATACGGCATCCAGTTGTGGGGAACGGCATCGGCTTCTAATATAAATAAGCTACAGAGAAGACAATCAAGAATACTGCGCCAAATTTGTGGTGCCCCATGGTATATTAGGAATGATAACATGCACAAGGATTTAAACATTCCTTACATTTCCGAGGAAATCAGAAAATTAAGCAGGTCATATGTATCGAAGTTGTCCTCCCACTCTAACCCACTCGCTCAAAACCTTCAACATTTTCCCGGTCATATACGGCTAAGAAGAAAGGACACGCTAGACTTGGTCCGGTGATAAACAGTTCGGCTGGCCAAAAACAAGATCAGGCAATGGCAGGTTACTTTAGTTTAAGATAGGATTAAGATTTGAATACACATTGTAAATTTCGAAAGAAAGATCCAATAAAGAAAATGAATGGAAAAAAAAGAACTCAAATTACCACTGCAGTCGATAGAAAACATAAAAGAGAATTCGCGGCAAGAAACGGCAAGTCTTTTCCCGAAAATGCGCTTGAAAAATTTTTTGATAATTCTTCGGCATAAATGTATTATTTTGGATGGGATTCACTTTAAACGGGATACAATAATTTGAATAATTAACAAATATTTGGTGTTTTATTGGTTCTACACCTTATTGGGAGAATGCACTTGTATTCACACCTGAGGCCAATCGGATCAGTAGCTTTGGAGATGCACAATTATAATTTTTTCGTGCTACAAACCACTGTGCGATAGTTCTTTCATCCGAACTGAAACCTAAAAGACTTGACACTGAATTCAAAACTTAATAGTACTGAAACTGACTAACTGCGGATAAATATAATAAAATAATTATAATTTTACATAAAAATCAATAATTTCATGAATCTAAGTTTTCTTTAATTTTCTTTAAGTGATACCAAATATTTGCTCGAATCACTTTTTATTTTACTTATTTGAAACCAATGTTTGCTTGAAAAATCCAGACTTACATAATATATAATTTACGATTTGTCACATTCGCTTTTGTTACCGCCATATCTAATAACTCGCATTGACGACATCTTGCGTAGTGTTATTGATTCAAAATTATACCGGTTAAGTCAACTTAGTCGCAATCACTCGATCTAAAATCCAGTAAGAAAATTGAAATCCTTACGTAATCGTAATCTTGTTGTCCATTCGCATCAGATAAATTAAAAAATCTGAGGGAATTCCATGATATAAGTAGTTATATATAAAAATGAATAAATATATGATAGAATCTGATAACAAGATAATCGCCAAGTTGTTGTTTTGTTGTTGTTGTTGTTTTTTTAAATAAATCCATTTGCAGCAATCTGAGGTTTTATTGCCTTGAGTGAAACAAGATATTTAGTTGATTATGGAAATATTATTAATATTATTATTATGGTTACCAAACATTGTTGTTTCTCTGCTGCTGCTATTGTCATTGTTGGTGTTGTTTGTTGTTATGGCTTGCAATTATTTTCATTAACGTCTCCCATTGTTGTTGTTATTTTATTGTTGTTGAATATCCAATACTACTCAGTTGTTGTTGCTCTTACACGAGACACTGACCCTCCCGCTTCCATTGCTTTTGTGAGCTGTTGTTGTTGTTGTTTTAGTGATAAATGTTGAAACTTTTAACACGAGTTTTTGTTTTCAAAATGATAGCAATTGAAACTCATAATATTTATGTGAAATAATAACATGAAATATTTTTCATTATTTTTTTGTTAAGAAAAAAAATTCTCTGAAGATAACTCTCAAGAAAGAGTTTTGTAAGACTTAAAATTTTCACGGACATTTTGAAGTTTTGTAAATTTTTTACGTATATGTATATACGAGTATGTATATATTTGCATTCATTGTTCAACATTTTATATTTATATTTTTATATTATATTATTATATTTATATTTTATATTTTGTTTGACTTAAACACTTTGGCACAGATTGTTGTGTTTTTTAACAAATATAAAATACAATTTCTTCTTGTATGTCTTGTGTGATATTCGGAAAACTTATTAGAATTTTCAAAAGAAAAAATCTCTAACATGCAGTAAGAGAACTGATGTATTATAAACACCCACCTATGCGATGCCATTTGCTAAGTTTTAGGACACGACAACAGATCAGTACAGGTTTGCCAACCTAAAACTTCGAAGATTTACAAAAATTTTTCAATTCAAACGATATTATGTTTCCATCTCAAATTTCGATGCTGAATTTCTTGCGTCTGAACAATAAAATTGAAGTTGTGAAGTTCAATTATGAGATATTTTCGAATTTGATACCGCTTGCAAAATTGTTTATTTACTTGAAGTTGTTTTTACTTAATATCTGACGAGGTTTTAAAGATGGAACTCAATCAACAATTTATGGTTTTTTATTTCTGTTCCATACATTTCAAATGAAACTACGAACAATTTTGAGTTTGATTCATGCACCCGAAGCAATATTAGAAACAATTTTGATTCCGATTCAGTTTCTTTTAAGACATTTTATTTAAATTTCATTTGAAAACGTCCATTTAAAAAACGAAATTTTCAAGTAGCTGTGAAAACTTCTGAGAGCCTGGTATCGCGAATTTAGAAAATAAAGTACCTTTCGTAATTTGTCGCCGTGACTCCTGTTCCAAGAAACGGAGCCTCGTCAGATTTGAATTCTTATTCAGATTAAGAAAAGAAACTGCACAAAACTATGCCTCCGTCTCAGGTTCTCAGTTCAAAATATCTATTTCACAATGTTTTGATAAAGAAACCGACTCAATATTTATTTTAAATACTAATTAGAAACATATTTCTAACGTAATTTTAAATAAGTTCAACCGAAACGAAATTCAATTTGTATGAAGATTCGTGGGCCGTCATCGAATTTGAAGGTTTTATCATACGAGCATTACTTCAGTTTTTTACATAGACTTGAAAAATTCATCTTGGACAAATACTTGAATTAAATCGAGAGTGTTTTCGTGCAGTAATTTTTTTCGATATTCGATTCGATTTTTGCTGATGATGCACTTTCTCCAACCATCATTTTTCGCTGAATTTCCGAATTCAATCGTGGTCGTATTTCACCAAAAGGCGAATTTTGTAAAAGTGGTTAAAATTTGCATTTGCTAAAGAAATGGAAATGGAATGGAATGGAAAAATTCAATCGTGTTTCATCAAACACAAAATACTATTTTTCGATGGCTAAGGAAACGATTGTGAATTTAAAATACCAAATTTTGGAAATATCTCACTCGGAGCAAAAAAAAGTTTATTGATCTTTTATTTGTTTTTCTCATAATTTAATTAAAAATTGAGTTTCGAATAGTTTGTACTTCCGTGTCATATAAACTAAAGGCTAAAGAAAATTCAATTAACTATCGTAATTGTCTAAAATTTCCTAAGAGCGTATTTGTTGATAAAATACACCATAATCAAGGAAGAAAACCCGATTTGGAAATCTTAGTGATTTTCTGTTAACCAAAAGAAATGCATATATTTAACTACCTCAGTTTTCACAGAACACATCCTTTTTTTATTTCTTTACAGCCAGGCATCGAACTTCAAATATAAATTCAAATACTTTTCTCTGCATCTTAGATATTAGACTCGGAAATATTCGCAACAATCCAAATGTCTGGTCTATGTTTTTAATCGAAAATTGTCAACTGAAAGCTTACCTTAATTAGAACCTGATCTAAAATCAAAATTATGTGAATTGTTGATTTGAGTGTTGATATGCTTGACGAATTCAGAATCAATACCGTAAATAGATTTGAAATCTTATGTCTGAAATAGTAAAAAAAAAATATTTGCATTCCTATATAAAAAGTGCAAAAAACTAGAGGAAAATATTAAGAAGAAGTTGAATAAAAATGGGATGAATGAATTAGAGGTCCCCAATAGCATTCTAAGGACCATCTCCAGGAAGCAATGCTGCAAGTACTTCCTTTCGCCATAAATGCGCGATGATTGATGAATATTGCTTAAAATTATTTTAATTCAAGTGGATTATTTTTCCGTACTCATTACAAAAATAGTAAATTTTTATTAAGTCGTTTTAATTTATTTTATAAATAACTGATGCATGTGCGACATCATTGTTATTCATTACTATCTGGAGAGTTACGGCGAATATTGCCCGAATTATTATTATTGTGCTCTCCTCCTATTTATAACCACTTCCTGACTTTGCGAATAATATTATTTTATTTCAAAGGAAGTAATTCCAAAACTTTTTATGGCTTTAAATGTCTGTCCACTTTGAAATATTTAATCATACCTGACATGTTTTATATCATTTTAATTTTATCCCTTTATTTTTAGTTTATTAATGACAGATATGTTAAAGTCTGCCGTTATTAATTTAATTTTATCCGCTCGATATATATTTCCAATAACTTGAATTTTTATATTTTCAAAGTCTCGAATTTTATGCGATTTTGCCTGTTTTACTCGAAAATAGCTTTAGATTAATTTCTTAATTTCGCCATAATTTTCACGGGATTTTATTTATTTGTATTTTATTATTTATATTATATTATTGAAGGCAGCTTCATCGATAGCCTCACTTTTTGACTCATTCAACATTTGTTCGTATTGCCTTTCTGGAGTGAATATAGGAGACAACTTTTGAATAGCATTATTTTATTTGTTTTACACAATTCTTAACGGAATTTTGTTTTTTTTTTCTTGTTAATTTCCCATAATTTCAAATTCTATTTTAATAAAAAGTGTTTATTTTCTTTGATTAGACAACAGTTGATTATTTGCGATAAGTTGAGAAATTTACATTACTAAATTATTTTTTATAGAATTTGGCATAGTTTAGATCGCATTATTCGATTGTGGTGTCCAGTTTGCCACAATTGCTTTATTGTTTTATCCATAGCTTGCATTTCATTGTAGTCTTTAACTTTACTTCAATTTAGTGATGAGCTTCACATATAATTATGTTGTGTTTGAATTCAAAAAATTTACTCGAAGTCTATATTTGAAACCATTTCAAATGTTTTAAATTGGGACATTTTGTTTTTATATGGTTGGAAATAATAAAAATTAGAATTTGTCAGATTTTTTGGAGCTGTTATGAGCAGAGTTTTGTTTTTCAGATAAGTTTTTCGATAACGTCAAACATTGTTTTAGGGTGATGGCATATCAACAGGCAAATCTGGTAGACAAAATCCTATTTATCCGGAATTTGGTTATATTTTCATACCAAACATTTCGTAATTTTTCGCAAGTAGATTTAAGATCGATTAAACAGACTTGTCCGCTAATATGATGTTACCTTCTCCTTTGTTTCACATAAGCATATTTGTTGTTTGTGTTGTAGTTTTAATTTGAAAATATTAAGATTGTGATATTTCTCAATAGCCTTATGTGAGTCAGATGATTATTTCGATTATGTTATATTATTTGTGTCGATTAATAGTTAATAGTTATATGTTAATAGTTTTATTTAATGGTGATTTGAACATTATTTTTCTTTGCTCGATATCTTTCCGATAGATTCAAATTTTTTTTATTCTTGTATTGTTAAATTTTTCCATGTGCCTTCGATATCAATTGAAAACGCTTTCTTTTTGTTTTCGTACGGGTTTACACATTGTAAGTGGTGTGGCTGATTGTTTTCGCAGACCGTACATCATTGTTTTGTTGGAGTTAAACGATTTTAATGAATACGGCCGCCTCAATTTTTGTAATTTTACCCGCATCATTTTTTTCGCACTATGTGTTATAACCTCACTTTTTTCGATAATTTTTATAAAATTTTTTATCGTGATTATTCATAACACCAATATAGTTTCTTACTTCATTGCACATGTTTTCATATTTTCCCATTGTTGTGAAATGTTTTATTTATTTTGTGTTATCGATATTGTTTAAGTTTTAATTGTACAAAACAAAAAAAAAAAAACAAAAACGAGTGCAAATAATGTTTTTTTGCTAATATTTTTGTGAGCAATATGGCTTTATTCGTACTTTATTCTGTGTTTTAAATCCGTTTTAGTTTGTTATTATCGATATCTTTTTCCCCATTTTCCATTTTCAGTTATTATATATGTAACTAATTGAAACTAGTTGAATTTATTAGACGAAATGGTGCAAACTAAATAACAGCCCAAAGCAAACCTTCATCTTGGATTTATGTGGATGAGTTTTTCACTACCGATAACAGTTCCGATACTTTTATACGTGACTTCACTTTAGTTTCACATTATAAATTAAATACGTTTATGATAATTTTCT
Source organism: Philornis downsi (assembly GCA_019455685.1). Lineage (NCBI taxonomy): Eukaryota > Metazoa > Arthropoda > Insecta > Diptera > Muscidae > Philornis > Philornis downsi. The sequence goes on along the minus strand of JAHXMU010027019.1, from coordinate 10,303 downwards.
AGGAATTTTTAACGAAATTTGTTTATATCTCTTTATAGTTTTGCCTCTCAATGTTGTTAGGCAATAACTTTTTAGATGTATGTATTTTTCCAAATGATTCACAATAAAAAACAAAAAAACAATCAAAAACATTCTTCATTTTGGTCTGCATTTGTAACGGCTGAGATTTGCATTATCGATAATAATTTCGTAAATTCAGTTAACCAAAGTTTTGAGAACGTGCAATTTTAATATATTTCTGTCAGCTTTCTGGATATTTGTACTTTTCGAAATGAATCACAATAAATAACAAAGCCAAAACAATCGTAACTTTGGTATGCATTTCAAATCAGTGGATGTTGCACCATCGATAACTGTTTCGATATTTTCGTATATTTATCACTAATACGTTGATATAATGTTCACTTAAGTTTTGAAAAAATCCGAGTGAAAATATTAATTCAATTCATTTCTGCAAGCTTTCTGCTTGTTTACATTTTCGATAAATAACAGCGACAAAAACATTCTAAACTTTGGTTTGCGTTTTAAATCAGTGGATAACAATTTCAATATTTTCATATATCTATCACGAATACTTGAACTGAATGTTGACCTAAACACAATTTTGATAATTTTCTGGTAACTTTCTGGATATCGATGTGTTTGCTTCAAATAAAAACATAAATTCAATGTTAACCTACCTTATGAGACCGTTTATTTGAAAATCAGTGTATTTACGATAATTTTCTAGCTATTTCTTTTTATATTCCATTTAGTTTTCAACATTGTTCGCAATTTTGAAGACAAAACTTGTTTTCTCTTCAACACCGCATTCTTTAGCCAAATACCATCCTCTGCTGATGCCTGTTTGTTTCACAGTAATTTTAATTAAAACCCATGAATTTTTTCACAAAACTTTCGTAGTAATTTTTTTACACCACAACGAAGAATTTTATTTTGTTTTCATTAAAATGTGAATGGTTTCAAAGTTTCTTTACATTTGTTTGCCCTTAAGCAGTTTAATTTTTGTTTTGGTTTTCATTTTTCGCATTACTTGTTTTCAATTTCAATCCATTTTGTTTCAATTCGCTCAAATTTCATTCAATTTTCACATGATTTTATTTTCTTCACAAAAAAAAACACCCGCGTTTTCCGTTTGTTATTCTTTTGAAAATTCGTTCAATTTTTTTCTTTTTCGTACATTTTTTTATTTGTTTCTTGCGTTCATTCTTTGTGTTTTGTTGTTGGTGTTCAAAATATGATGAAAAAAAGAACACTTTTTAGTTTCTGAAAGCGTCACGAAAACATACGAATTCTGATAGAAGCGGCGGCGTTTTTATGTTGCCCGTTTCACGTTCTGTAGTAAACTGAAAAGCGAATGAGCGTTAAGTAATGATTTTTTTTTTCTACTGTCAGATACAAAGATACGTACGAAATGTACGAAGCGCATGTTGATTTTTCATTTTTTGTTGTTGGTTGTTGTGCTGGCTTAAAAGCAAACAGCTGATATTTGTGTGATAATATGAGTGAGTAAGTGAGTGTATGAAATA
>JAHXMU010027014.1:0-15719 GCA_019455685.1 Philornis downsi | reverse complement strand
CATTTATCATTCACTTGTCGACATTAAATTGTCTTCGACAAGCTAATTCTGTTAAAATGGTAAGAAGCTTTGATCCAGTTTCATATGTCTGAGAACCTTATACTTCTTTGTACAAATGGGCTAAAATTTTAATGAGCCATATTACGCTTAATTGAATGGCGAAGTCCTCCCACTGCAAAGAAAAATTCAACTTTACCAATGTTAGTCCAACTTATCTCACCGTAGAGCGCAGAATTCCAGCAGTAAGATTTATGTCTTGAAAAGTCTTCCATTAGGCATGATCCTTCTATTTCTTCTTTTTCTTATTACACAGAGTGATATTGGAGAGGTAGGCTTTCCCCTCCCGTTGCATATAGAGGACTTTACATCATTTCTCTAGAATAAGAGTTTCTGTCTTCCTTTCCTAATTATACAGGGTGACTAGGCCTTCCTCTTCTGTTGCACATAAAAGGCCTTATATAAGTTGTCTAGAAGAATGAGTTTAGAATGTCCCGAAGCTAAAAAAAAAATCATGATGGACTCTGGAACATATACATATATTAGATTTAAATTTAGCTCTCCATGGTGTCTTTAATTTTTAAATTTACATCGATATCACTAGAGTTTAAACTCACGACCTATTGGTTGGTAACCGCCTTCATTATCCTCTGACTTATCCGCACGATAGCATATGACAACATCTTAAAAAAACCTTCAATATTTCCTTTTCGACATCTGCTGAAAGACCTTCTAACAGAAGGATGGCGTGACTCATTCCACATCGCTTTCTGCGACAAGGAGATGGATCAAAATGCTTTAGCATGAAATTACTTTATTAGTGAACTCAATGGACGACGCAGAAGAGAGCGACCGCAACATCGTTGTAAGAACCAGGTTTTTGGCACTGTCAAAGCTCAGCATGATTTATCATCATTAATGAAAAGTACCGGCGTCGATTAAGTCATGAGCAGCCCGTAATGACTGCAACAATGAATTCAATGGGCGACGGCGAAGATGGCGACTAAAACGCCATCGGAAAGACAGATTTTGGGACAAACTATCAAAACTTGGTATGGCGAGATGGAGAAAAAGTGCGCTTGGAATTTTTTCTAAGTGCGGCGCGAAATAAATAAAAATTTCTATCCCAGTCGCCACTAAAATAATTAAGTAAGTAATTGCTTGATTGGGATTGAGAGTGGTAAAAGGGCGTAGAAACTTCGCATTTTCTAGCCGTTAGACAGCAATACATACAATATGTAGTATTGCAAAACTGTACCGTACCCATCTTTAACGACAGTTTATAGTAGAATCACAGAAAACAGCCACTCTAGTAGATTTGTTAAGTATTTGCTCAATCCTCTGTATTCTTCCGTAAAAAATAAAAGATAGGCGTGAAACAATAATGATGTCCCATTTCATTATCTACAACAAATAACCTGAACCACAATAAATTTGTCTCTTTTTATCTTGAAATTCTGTAGGTACACATTTCATACAAGATAGGACCTTCACTGTTTCGTCGAAAACCCAAAGAAACTGCACGATTTTTATGCATATGCAGCTAAGTGTTACTGCTCTTAGGTTATTGTAACAGTTTCCTCTTGTTTGCCAAACGCAACAAAAGGACTCAGTACTTGAAGATATCGCGGCGATTATGTTGCTGCTGTTGCCTGTTAGTTCTTCATGCTGTGCACAGGGTGAAGACGAGAGGAAGAGGGAAACTGAACAAAAGATACCTTTACAGAAATATGTCTACACACACATACCTCCTTTCTACTGTGATTTGAGTTTGGTTTCCTGGTAAGGAATTGCATTTACCATGTAGAGGATTTGTGTTAGCATCCCTCTGTGATCTACCGTGAATCGCCATCATTATTCTTTATGCTGCAGAGAACTTCAATAGATATAACCGTTACATTTGGCATGTTTTGTAGAATATAAACTTATATATGTACTATGTGAAATCTGAAAAGTTCTGCCTGTTGATAACCATTTTTAGGTGTTATTCTGGGTGGGGATGAATTGAAAAGGTTATGATTTTTACGAATGTCATAATATAATTTCGGCATTCCACTATATAAGTAAGATTTTGTTTAGAAGAATATAACGAAAACCAAGATCGAAGTTGAGGCCAACGTCCATTGGGTCTTAGCAATTAAAAAACGCGATCGCTCCAAAGTTCTGCTTTACTGAAAACACCAAGTTGTATTTTTACGCCCTTTTTAGGGAGCCTTAGATGTCAGAAATAAATATTAATTATATTCAAAAATATTCTAAAATTATATAATATATATAATTTTTTGATGTTTGCCAAATACTTGAATGCAGTTTGTCGGTATACTAGCCGTCAAAATTTGATAATGTTGCTGATTTTTGAATACTGATTAGCAAGGCGAGTTTTGATATGGTAAAAAAGTACATATAGTAAGGTTCAGCTGTTAAGATATCATGCATCGAATTCTTGAAAATTGACAAATTTAGTTATATTTGAAATTACACCAACTCCACAATCATATTTAGAAGATTTTATTGAGACAAACTATAATTTAGCGATTTCTTTGGTTATTTTGGAAATAAAACTTAACAGAAATGTGCCTAAAGTGTTTCAGTAACGTGTATTTTTATCAAATGTCTGCAATGCTTTTATTTCATTATTATTTTGCATTTCTAATTACAATCAGGATTTTGAAAGCGACGAAATTTTCTAGCTCCGGGTATCAAATTTTTGAATAACTCCCCGCTTCGTTTCGGGGAAAAATATTTTCGATCCGTACAATTGTCCGCTTCGCTTCCGCCTGAAATGAAAGTATATGTCATTTGGAAGAAAGAAGCCGTCTAAAGTACCAAAGGTTTTAAACAAATATGTTTCATGACTTCTTAAGTCGATTGGGTGATGTCTTTCTGTGTGTGTGGTTGCCTGGCTTGTAAGCACGATAATTGTCTTAAATCTTTATGAGACTTTTCTGAACTCCTAATTCGAAGACTGCAGCAATCTAAACTGTTGGTACAGTTTATTGCTTTATACTGCTTGAAAAAAATGTACCACTTAAGCAGCTTCTTCTGGGACCTCCCTGACTGACCCATTTAAGTTGTAGACGCAATAACTGTCTTAAATCTTTATGAAACTTTTTAGAAATTTGACAAAGCCTCATATTTTGCCAGATATTAGCTGGTGGTTGTAAATGGGCTGTATGACACACCACTACCTCTCATAAAAATAGGCTAATTTTCCGAAATGCAATTTACTTCTCGTCACTCATAATTTGAGGACCGCAGCAATCTGAAATTTTGGTCAATTTTCTTGTTTTATAACTCTTGGAAAGATTTGAAAATATTGACTGATTAATTGTTATATTGACACCTTATCTCTATGTTACACCAACCAATATAATTTAGAACCACCCTATTTTCTCATATTATAAATTAGTGGCTCCCCAATTTTTCATACACGCGCATACCCCAAAATTGATTAAATTGCATTTTAATAATAATTTTAATTGGTAAACAATTTCATTGAATTCTTCACCAATTAACAATAGCGTTTTGTGCAAGTTCAAATTTCTTTACGTTTCCTGTATTTTATAAAAGTGGCAAACAATTCCACAGAATTGTTTACCAAAATAATTAATTCACAGGTATAACGAAAATGCTAAGTATGAAATTTTTTCAATATAAAAGACCTTCCCAATTGGTAAACTGAAGCCAGTCCAGTTCGATGCAGTTGTTTAGTAAAAGTTAAGAGTTAGTTGTAAGTTGTGTGTTGTTGTAATTAAGTGATGTATTATAAATAAATTAAAATAAAGAAACTAAGTGAAGCATTATAAATAAATAAATTGAAATAAGTGAAATAAATAAAAATAAGGAAATAATTTTTTTTATAAAAATAAGAAAAAGATCCTTTTAACTATTAACCATTTCTCTTTGGCATCCCTCTTACAAATACTATAATACTGTCATAAAGTAGGATCTAAGAATAAAAATGGACCACATCGTCACACCACCTACATATAAAGTCCTAGGTTCACATATTATAAATAGTTGCACTGAATTCAGCACTTCAAGCACAGTCCAGAGAATGAATACGGACTGCATTGTCACACTTCTTCTGTCAGCTCCCACTCAAATTTGTATTCACTGTATTGATTTATAATGCCTGGTAAAAGTGGAGAAAACATATGTAGACCAAGTAACTACGCTCTCTTTGGTACCACCAATACTTTCAAGCACTGTCAGGCCTGAACTGCATTGTCAGGCCTGTTGGGTTACCTTTCACTCAAATTGACCGACTTATAGAAAATAAATATTCCTCCTGTAAGCCCTAATTCGTATACTGCAGTAACCTAAATTTCTGTCAACTGCATTAATTAAATTGTAATGCTTGGTAAAACGTGGAAAAAAGGAATGGATAACCACTCCGTTTCTGGTACCTTCCATACAAATTACCCGATATAACCCAAAAATATACATACACTTTCATTCACTCGTTGTACCACATTTAGTACATTCGCTCTGCGAATGAAAATCGTCTGCGTTAAAAATATCGATAGCGGTATAAAGATTTATGGGCACCGAAAATTTCGTTCGAACTGCATACTACATACAGGCTGTAATCCTAAACCGCAACAGATACAAGTTTCGATTTTAATCCCTGTCCTGTACTTTTTTGCATTTGCGTGGCGCTAAATAAATAAAATTATTTCATTGCCCTGTGGTATCACTCCCCTAAGCTTTACATATGTATATACACACACATACAATCAAACTATGTAATGATACTATTCATAGCCTTTAATCAACTCAAAAAGAGCATAATTAGAACTACAAAAAGGCAAAGGTTAAATGCTGCTCCCTCTTTCTAGCATAATAAATGTAACGGAAAAACCGAGAATAATTGTCAAATGACGAAAACCAGACACAACGCCATGTGGTGAATGGGATTGGGATGGATATCATATAATGTAAAAGAAACGAGGCGAAATCAATACATAACGACAAAAGGACGAAAAAAGTAACGGTAAAACAACAACAACATCTAACATCAAATCCCTACTAAAGCCGCCACCGACCGACCCATCGTAGCCAAATAAACAAACAGCCAGGCAGACATACACGCTAGCAATAGCGACGACACAGTTACAATGAGTTCATATGTCAGCAAACGGCAAAGAATGTGCACCAGGCAAAGGATCACAGAAATTGTAACGCATTGACTAGACAAAGAAAAAAGGTAGAAGACGCACCACATAAACGCGCAATTTGAACTGTCTACAGACGGATGAAGTTCACAAAGTGTAGTGAGGATGACGCATTGCCGCTCTTACTACATCGAAATCCCTTTGCTTTACGCAACTCTTCTTGTGCACCAGTATTAAACGAAATATCACAGAAGAAATAATCGTCATCATCGCCCGTCTGCCTGTTGTGAGGGTTTTTGTATGTTGCCATAAGTGTTGCCAAAGTGCCAGAACGAAATATCCATTTTCCGATAGAAAATCCAAATTTGGCTACTGCTACTGCACCCTAACTAGCATTTACGGATTCCTTAGTTTAATAGAACTTTGTTTCTATGAGTATTCCAGCTCCAAACCAAAATAAAGGGAAAAAGTTGTCCAAATGTTTGTCATAAGTGAATGATGCTTGTGATGTTTTTGGATTCTGAGTAACCAAGAATGAATTCTGATCAAGTTCACAGTTTCAGATAGTAAACTGTTCATAATCATTATACCAAGCCTGCTGATGAGAATCAGTGGCTGGATCCGAAATAGCTTTACAGACAGCTTGGCATCATCAGAATATCATTCTGCTGAAACTTCTTTTGGTCAATCAAGCCAAACTGATCTTGAGCTTGAATGAATATAAAAATAAAATTCACAGGCCAATTTAGTAAAATTCTGTTTCATTTGTATTTCCTATATAATGGCGGATTTGCCAAAAATTTCATGAAGTTCCATGTGTCCCATCGTCATTGAAGAAGCCTTTAAATGGGCCATAATAAATAGCTATTCCTTACATTCTTCTTTTAAATGTATACGTTATGTAATTTCGCAATAATAATTGGACACCAAACTTCAATTGAAACCCGTTGACCTTTAAGGTTAAATTTCAAGTTTTTTTGTTAATGTTTCTATCTACATATAACATTGCAAAGCTATTTCTGAATAATTTTACAACTTCTGGCTGCTTTACTGGCTGCTAGATAAGCAAACATGTTACGAGGAAAATTTACTAATTATAAAGCACAAAATATGATGAGAGGTAAGAAAAAAAATCACTCGAAATAGTCAATCCCTGCCCTTATCCCTGGGATTGGCAACACTAGTTGCCATACATGTCCTCTCGTATGTGTTGTGTGTGCATTAGGCAGCTGTCAAGCGTTATGAAAAGATTGTAGGGCGTGTCGTTGTTGTTATTATTGTGGATGCTGTTAAAATCATCGAAAACACTCACTGTGCCGTGCCGGGACATAGGGACTTCTTGTTGCCTTACGGGGTAAATCCTGTGAAATGGCACAAATCAAAAAGTCTTAATATACTGGGACTGTACTAGTATTATATTTAAATACTACTACTTCTACTACATCCTTCATATACCACTAATCAAACTATTACTATCCAGCAGCGGATTTTATATTAGAAACATCATCAAACATCAATAATTATGAATGTTAATTAAGTAAGTTCGCTGCCTTAAGTTAATGAGGGTGAAAGAGGCAAATATTAGTTAATTATTTTTTGATTCTTTGCTTTTTGTAGTAAGGGGGTACCACAACCGACGGGACAATCCGTCCGATTTTTTCATATGCACGAGTAAGTTAACGCAGTCACATTAAGGTTTACAAGCGGAAAATTAAATTTCCCTAAATCGTTCAATTTGTGAAGAAAGTACCCGAATGGGCATGTACTCTTCCACTTCATTCTCAGTCATAAATTTTGCTGAACACATAACTTATGCAAAATTTGGTTGAATTCTATATAAATAGTTGGAAGAAGTGGGGTAAGTCGGTATGAAAGGTTTTCTTATCAGAGTAATTCAGATTTTGCTAAATAGTGTAAAACATAATGAATGAACAAAAAAAAACTGCAGTGTTTGAGTTAGGAGTTACAAGGGGAAAAATTTAATTTTGAAAAATCGGCCAATTTGTATGGGAGATACCGCAAGCTGCGTGACACTGCCATAGCAAATACTTAACGCATGCCAAATTTTACTGAATTTAACGTAATTGCACAGAAGATACGAACGTAAGAATATGTTGACCGTAGATACGGGAAAAGGTGTGGTTAACTTTTCAGTTTTCTCATACTAGAAATTATAGAGCAAAACAATGGAGAAAAATTCAAGTCGCCGCATACTTCGTGTTAAGAGTAGCAGGTTTCGAATTGAATTTCGGAAAATTGGGCAATTTTTGTGGAAGATACCAGAGGGGGGTTTGACAATGAAATCCATGTTCATTCTTAAACACTATCTTAGCAAACTCCTAACGTGTACCAAATGTGATTGAATTTTGTGCAATTGGGACAAAGATATGTATAAACCTAAGAAAACGTGGTAGCAACAATTTTCTTGAGAAATACATACAAGAAGAGACGATTCGATGTAGCCCATTTACAATCTTCGGAAAATGTAAGTCTTATAAAGATCTACCGCAATTATCAAGTTTAGGAGCTAACTAGCCAGCCAGTCAACTGGCCAGACAAACTGACATCACTTAATCGAGCTAAAGAGTCATAAAACATATTTGATCAAAAGAAACTTGGTATCTTGGATTCTTCCTTTTGGGTGTTATTATTAATATATTTTTGGGTGTTATTACCGTATTGCAATATTGCAACAGAGGATTGCAAATGAGCTATATTGGCCCACTTCTTCTGATACCTCGCATCAAAATAACCGATCTTCCGAAATTCCTTTTGAAATCGAGATGAATTTATAATAAAACATACGAAGAACGGATAAATTCAAACTTCATACACCACAAAGTTATCCTATTCACTAAAAAAAGTATTTCACATAAAAATGCTCACCATCAAACTGAAGCAGCTAACCGAAATTCACATTCAATCTACAAATAGGCAGCACGAAGTTAATAAGCCAAACGAGCCTTCATTTTTCGATTAACCATGAATTACGTTGAGCTCTCTTTTGGCCAAAACAGGGCAAACGCTACAGCAACTGTTTTCGAAAAATCTTGTATGACTATGCTGAACATTAGCTCTTGAAGAGAGTTGAAAAAGACTTTAGAAATACGGAATCAGTTAATGACGTTTCCATATCAATAGAAGTGTTTTGTAAACAAATACAAAAGCTCTGCCAGAAATTTCAGTTTAAAGCCTTAAGGTCCATTTCATTAAATTACAATATTACAACGTATCTTCTCCATAATTCAATAAGAAATGCATTATACAACTTTACAATAATAATGTTATAAAAAAGTTTATGTATCTTAACACCAGAAAAATATGATTTACAATATGACGATCTACTTCACTTACATATTAGGATTTTTCACTATATGTATATGTTTTCCGTCCTAAAATACGGAATTATAATATTATTTGGAATTTAGAGCTACTCCATAAGTTGTTTAAAAGAACAAATTATCCCTCAGGCTAAGAGTGGGAAAGACCCAACACTACAAAGCAGTTACAAGACAGTTAGTTTAGTTACAGTTAGTTTATTATTTGAGAGAGTTATACATCCTCAAATTATGTTATATCCTGTTCGCTACAATATAAGATATAGTTAAACTCGAGTTGTTTAATTGCAATCGGCTTACGCTGTATGGCGTTTTGTGATTGCTTGACTAAGTATTGTTCCAGAGAGCGATAGACACCAGCAAAGAGAAAATACGCCATATTTTATCGCTTTCCTTCGATATAGGCGCAAGAGCAAGTCAGGTGTCTGAAAATGTGAATAATATTTGTGGTCCTGATACTGTAACAACTAATCATGCGCAATTTTGGTTTCGTCGATTTCGTTTCGGCAATATTGATGTCAAGGGTGCACTATGTTTTGGAGGAAATACAATTGTCGAAAATACCGACAAAACAACGGATAGAATCGGAAAATCTGACCGTCATGTAGCAATGTTTCGATTAAGGCTGGATACAAAATGAAGCCTGATGTATGAGTACCACATGAGTTAATGAAAAAAAAAAACCTCATGGACCGAATTTCGACCCGCGAAATGATTACCATCTATTTCCGTCTCCGCCTCAATAGAAACTTGTGAGAATCGATTGATCCATTTTTTGTCAATAGGGGAGGAAGGTTTCTTTGAGAGAGGCATAATGGAATTCCCTTAAAATGGAAACAAGTTACGGAACTAAACAGTGCATATTTGATCTAAATAATTTTATAATTTTTTATCAATTTATCATTTAAACAAAGCCATCAATAATGGATTTCATTTTTACTACACTTTATAACATTTAGTGATTTTAAAACCGCCGGTCTTGCAAATGTAAAATGTGATTTATTTAGTGAAAGATTTGTCATTTACGAAAATGAATGATTTAACAGCGCGAAGAACGCGCAAATATAGCTAAAACTTACTACAAAAGTGGTGATTCAAACGTGGGCACTTTTTGTGTATTACGGCGCGATTATGGTCATCATATTTAATTTTTAATTGGCAAGATTATAAAGATTTTGAAGAGACTGGACGCGTAATAGATGTGTTCAGGCCTGTGCATCACAGTGCGCAATGGGATATTTTGCATTTGGATTTGCAATTAAAGCTGGTTGATCATTCACAACGTCGTAGATATGCAGTAACAGGCTTTCTGTTAACAGTAACAGGCTGGCCTGTGGGTGTCGTTGGGCTATATTTTTCGAAAATGACGCTGGACGCGTTACCATCAATTCAGAGTGCTATGGTCTATAATAACCGACTTTTGTTGGCCTACAATTGAAGATTATGAACTGGACGATATTTAGTTTCAACAAAACGGTGCTCGAGCCACACACCACAACTAATTTGGCTTTATTGCATGAGAAGTTTCCAGGAAGTGTAATTTCACTTTTTGGTGACGTCAATTGGTCATCAAAACTATGCGATTTGACGCCGTTATACGTTTTTTTGTGGGGCTATGTCAAGGACCGCATTTACGCGGATAATGTCCAAACGTTGGAGATTTGAATACCAACATTCGTCAAAAGGCAGTCGAAAACTACCTCAAAAGGATTCACTCTGCTGCAACCATTCCAGAGGTGGTCAGGTCATTTAAATGACATTTTAATTCATAGCTTTATGTGTGTTTCATTTAACTTTACTTTTGAAACCACAGTTTTGAAATATTCAGCATTATTCACAATCAAATATAAAATCGGATTTGCTGGTGTAAATTTCATATACTCGCGTATTTCCTTTCCACTGTTTTAGAGCGCACAATTACTTCCATTAATTATACAAAATATTTAAAGGAATGGCATTTGCTTGCCGCCTCAGGCCCCGGCGAGATTCGAACTCACGATCTCCTGTTTACTAGACAGGCGCTTTAACCAACTAAGCCACGGCGCCTCGCTGCGCCAGCGTTGTCACACGATACACACAAATACCAGTGTTGTTTTTAATTAGTCACAATAATCACGTGATGTGACGGCACCATTGCAATTTCATTTACAATAACGGAGGCCATGGTGGGTTTATTTGCTACCACCCAAAAAGGTTGGAGAAAAATAAAAATAGTTTGGCAACACCAGACAATACATTCGGTTGCATAGAAAACGAGATTTGAAAAAGGTATTTGGTTGTATGTATGACTAACCTTTTTATATTGGGGCCATATCACAAACTATATAAATATATCCGTTTGAGACAATCAAATCATGGTCTTGCAAGATCCATGCATCAAAACATCAAAAGTGTTTGCATTTAAATCGCCATCAAATTACATATGCTACGTATTATCAAATTCCAATTAAAATTACAGACTTTAAAGTGATAAAATTACGCTTTGTCGGCACATTTGTATGGGGGCTATATCTGAACGAGAATCGAAATGATAATATAATCGAATTCCAATGAAAACTGTTGCTTTTAGAGATGATGCAACCAAGTCTGATCAAAACGTTGACCGATATGGTGCATGGTGCATGATAATAACCATCATTCCAGTCAACACACTCACAATATTCAATTTCCAATGAAAGTATTTAAAACCGATAAATCCAAGCTGGGGCAACCCATTTGTATGTGGGCTACACCAAAAGGCGAGCCATTTGCTGTGGGACTTCTTCTTGACCTAAACTAAATATATACATATGTATATGTCCTTGCAAGGAATTCGGAATTTGTTGTTTATAAAATCAATATTCTGGAAATTTGTTACAGCTTTTGTAATATTCCGGGTTTTGGAATCGAGTTTAGACGGCAACAACAAAAAACTAGTCCTTACTTATATCAATATTTAGAGATTTTACGTAGCTCTTTAAAAATGATTATAAAAATTGAAAATTACTATGACTTTTGAACTGCATTTTTGAATGAGGAAAATAAGTACAATGATAATAACGAATAAACCCTACTTTGTTCTAACTCCATCTAAGTCGGCTGATCACAAGGGTCATAGACATAAACCGAACGAAAGTGTAATTCTAAGTGAATCAAAAGAACAACACATAAGTTTGTAAATTTTGCATTATTTTAATTTATGTAAATGTAAGGACTTTGAAGAACTTTCTGTAGCTGTATTATGGTACAAAATCACCTATTACTTAAGAAATATTGCAGAACAATTAAACGATTTGCATGTTTTGCGATTTTAAAATGGATAAAAATATCGAACAAAGAATTCGTTTAAAATTGTGTATTGGAAATTTCGTGTACCAGCCCTATCCAAAAACAAAGAAAAAAAAAAAATAAGCATCAAAAACACAAGTATTACCTCTTTGACGATATCGATCGAATGTCAAGGTAATGTTGACTGTTTTCTTTGATTATCGCGATGTTGTGCATTCGTAACTTTTGCCTAAAGGCTAGACTATAAATATTACACGGCATTTGAATCGTAGAAAACAATTCAGATAATGAACCTCTTCTCACTGGGCTGTTATTGTGAACGAATTTCTGGCCAAGAACTAAACAAATGTCATCGAACAACGACCGGTATTCACCCAACATTCCAATTAACTATTTTCTCTCTCCAAAACTTAAATTATTAATTTAAGGTATCTATTTCCAGTCAATAGAAGACATAAAAGAGAATCACGGCGAGAATCGAAATCTTTTCCAAAAAAAGAGTTTGAAAAATGTTTTGATGATTGGATTATTCGTTATCATAAATGCGTTATTTCGGAAGTTGTCTAATTTGAACGCGATACAATAAATTTGAATGAATAAACCCAATGCCCAGTACTTTTCGGATACAATGTACATTGGATTTTTTTATGTTTCGGCAGTGCGCTCTGAAGTCCACACCGGAAGGTGGTTATTCGGCGTGACCAAAGGGTGAATGCTTTGTTGGTGAAATAAATAAATAGTTCTTACGCTTCGACCACCGTATAAAACTTCAGTTAGGCTATGCCATTGATAATTCTAAGACGCTACGCAAAATGATCAGTGTAATACAATGTCAGTCAGTTTGTGCCTCCGACCGCTGACTTTGCTGTCGTACACTGGTCATACTTACCTCACTTGTATTTCAAATAAAAGTGGAAGAAATTCCATTCACAAAGACCCAGTTTTCCTTCCTTTTTTTTATTACAACATTCACTCTAATTTCTCGTTTGTTTTTTTTTTATTTTTGTGTTTTTTATATTTGTATATTTTTTAGTGTAAAATAATGTAAAGCGTATGGTTTAATAAAAATTAAAAAAACAAGAATACATTTATCGTGCTTTACTGTGGCCAAAATTTCTAAAATTTCTAAAACTAATAAGGAAGATATGAACAAATATAAATGTAAATACTGTTAGAACTAAAAATATGTTGCACATAGAGATTTTGTTAACATTGTACTTAAGATAGATAAATTAAATACAAAATCAGAGTTGTGACTTCAATACCATAAGTATAAATGTAATTTACAGTCTGTAGTTACGAGGAAAAACGGCGTTGTTCAAAAAAATTTTCGTTATGGGAAATTGGTATAATTTTCGAAATGTACGCAATATTTAGATACATTACGTTATTTTTTAAAACCCGCTCTTTTGAAAAATTGCTATAAGCTGTGAACCACATCGTATTTTGGCATGGAAATTTGGTAAATGCACGTTACAGTAAGTCAAATAATTGTAACGAATAATAGTACCAACACTACTTAAGTTGCTTCCCTTGTGACCACAGATATAATAGAGATGAGTATAAAGTTTGATTTTAAGTTTCTCTGTTAACTGTTATGGCGTAGTAAAAAGGAATACATTTATTTGCTGGGCATTAAGGGCTTTATTTGCACAGCTGGAATAATAAGATCTAGGTTAAGTATGCACCATTTTGTTCCATAACTTGTTGCCATTTTGAAGGCAATTCCATAATGCCTCTCTCATAGAAACCCTGGTCCCTTTTAGCAAAAAACTGTGACAGTCTATATTCACAGGCTTCTATTGAATCGAATTTTTTACCAGCGAAATCATTCGCCATAGACAGGAACAGGTGGTAGTCGCTTGGCGCCAGATCCGGACTATAAGGTGGATGCATAAGAACCTCCCAACCAAGCTCCCGGAGTTTCTGGCGGGTCACAATCGATGTGTATGGCCTATAGCTGTCCTGATGGAGCATAACACCCCTAGTGTGGGCCACAGCTAGCC
The DNA here is from genome assembly GCA_019455685.1 of Philornis downsi. Taxonomy (NCBI): domain Eukaryota; kingdom Metazoa; phylum Arthropoda; class Insecta; order Diptera; family Muscidae; genus Philornis; species Philornis downsi. The sequence goes on along the minus strand of JAHXMU010027014.1, from coordinate 1,994 downwards.
GCTTCTGCCCGATTGCTTCCTTCAGACGGTCCATTTGTTGACAGTACAGGTCCGAACTAAGATTTTGGCCTTTAGGCAGCAGCTCATAGTATATGATTCCCTGCCAATCCCACCAAACACAAAGCAAAGCTTTTTTGATCGACTGCCTTGGCATGCCCACCGTTTTCGTTCTCTCGTCGCGTTTCGACAGCGACCGTTTTCGGTTGATGTCATATGTGATCCATTTCTCATCACCAATTACCACCCGTTTCAGAAATGGGTCGACTTTGTTGCGATTTAATAACGATTCGCAGATGGAAATTCGGTTTATGAGGTTTTGTTGCGTTAACTTCTGCGGCACCCATACATCGAACTCCTTTTTGTATCCAGCCTTATTTAAGTGGTTCCAAACCGTTTTTTGTGCAATGTTTAGCTCCTGGGCAATCGAAACAGTGCTCACATGACGGTCGGACTTGACGATATCCATTATTCTATCGATATTATCGACAATTGGCCTTCCAGAGCGTGGTGCGTCTTCAACATCTAAATTACCGGAATAGAAACGACGAAACCAAAATTGCGCTTGATTGGCTGTTATAGTACCAGAACCATAAACACTATTTATATTTTCAGCCGCCTTACTTGCGTTTACGCCTTTATCGAAGAAAAACTGTAAAATATGACGTATTTTCTCTTTGCTTTTGTCCATCTTTGAAGCTTGCTCAAGTAACACAGAGTCCAACAACAACAAAAGACAGCAGTTTTTTGAGTACCAAATCTTATAACTGAATATGGCAAATTGAATTTTTTTCAACTACATCCTGTTTTGAAATATTTTGAATTTTTGTCACTTTACGCCGTAGTTGTAAACTGTTTCCATGAGCTCCCAATCTGCAACGGTGTTCCACAATTAGCAGCGACTCGGACAAGCCAAACGCTTCCTTGAGTTCCTCAACTTCAACCGAATCGTAAAATGAAATTAGCCGCGATTCCCACAAAGGGAGCAACCTTTCCACAGCCAGTTAATTTTCTGTTACATGCCAACGCTTAATGCCGAGACTGCCGTATTGTTTTATTTACATAAAAGCCAAGGACATTTGGGTTCCCGAGACCAGTTAGTTGCTGCTGCTACTGTGGTTGCTATTTATTTAGTCGGCAATTTGCTCGTTCGCTGTTTATTGAATTATTTCTCGTGTTAGGTGGAATGAAAACGGCCAGTGTTTTGTTTAATACAAAGGACAGCGCAACCGAGTCAGCACAACCAAAGAAAATATAAATAAAGTTTCTTTCAAATGTTCGAAAAGTCTTGCTTCGAACAAAATTTTGACACCATCTTGATGGACAGTAATTGTCAAAATGTACCTGTGGCCACCATGGCCAGAGTTCTACGCTGGCCGATGAAAAGCGGCGGGTTGCTGCCAGTGTTCGAAGCCGATACAATGTTGTCAGCGGTGCGAATGTTTTCGATCGGTTCACCGCAACCTGATTAAATATCGGCTCATAAAATTTTTGATCAAGTTAGGTACTATGTACCTTTTAGGTACTTTTTACGTCATAACATGTTCGAAAATATACTTGCAAAATTGTAAAATTGTGTATTTTTATTGCTACTTCATTCACAATCACAATGTGACGAAAAAAGGTTAGAATTGTCATCTAGGAAAAATTTTCCAGTGAAAAACATGGTACTATTCGGTGGATAAATTTAGCTTCAAATTCCACAACCATCTTTTTATAAGGAGCTTCATCATCACCCTTATAATTAGGGACTGTGTTCTTTTCTCGAGAAGAAAATTCCATCAGACATTCTCCTTCTTCTAATCACTGTCATCTACGTTGTCAGAAAGATTTTATTATTAAAGACAGGGATATACATGAAATTGTTGTTACTGCCTTTCTTTTGTGTCTTTGATATATTATCGTTTCGATTTTCGTCTTATTTTCCTGGTTTATTGTTCCAAAGTGTACAGGGTTGCCCATATTCGACGGACCCATGTTTTTAAAAAAAAATCAAA